>PITA01016322.1:0-47010 GCA_004023965.1 Spilogale gracilis
TTTCCCACTTCATCGTCCAAACTTATTTCATCTCCTTTCTTGCAAGAACACCACACCCTTACCTGTTAAATACTGCCCAAAAGTTTAGACTTTCTACCTGTTGAAACTGATCTGGCTTATCTTCTTCAATGTGTTTAACTCTGGCACATAAAACACAGCACAGCTACGTAGTGAGACATCTGGGTAACTAGACGGCTCCATGCTGAACACAGTGCTGCTTTGGAATGTCAGGTGCACAACCTTGAACCCAAGGCGACCCTTCTATTCCCAGAGCAGAAGGAGAAGCAGCCAGGAATGGCGTGTGTTCCTGCAAGTCATTCCGCTAACATCCTGCAGCCTGGCCTGCAGGGATCACTTCCAGGCGTGAGACCATAATTCAGTGTTCACAGCCCATTGATCTCCTGGCCATGGCTGCGGAAATGTCAATAAGGTGCCAACTGTGGCAGGGGTTGCTTTGTGATCCGTTCTCTTTTCTGCTGAAACTCGGTTTGTCAAGCCTGCCAGATAATCGATGACGACTTTTAGTCACTACAACCCGGGCTGGACTTGGGTCATTGACTTGAATTCCACCTTAGTTAGCTAATATTCTAGAGTGTAACTATTGTGCATATTTACATCAGGGTATATATCTTGGGCAATTACAGTGTTTGGCAATATACGAGATAAACACACAACAGGCTCTGAGCAGGATGACAGGAGAATTGGTTTCCACTAACTAGCTCAATAGTGTCTGTCAGGTCACCTCACACCCTGGAAAGCAGACCAGTCTATTGCAGATGAAATGTTTTATGACACTGTGACTATAAATCACACTATCACGAAGGCACACTTACAATTCTCCTGGGGCACTGGAGAGAGAACAGCACTATAGTTCTGACTCACGTGGGAGGGCATCGCGTTGCCTGCCATCAAAACCATCCCAGGCTGCCTCCAAATAGTACGGCCGCAGGGATGCTGAGTCCATCAGGGCAGAGCACAGAGCAGCGGACCCATGCGGCGGAGCTCTCCGCCCCGTTCACATCCCCGGCCCACTTCCTCCCCTGCTCTTCTCCCGTTCACCTTCCCAGTTCAATAACAGCAGTTCACTGACAGCGCAGCATTCTTCCTCTTTCTGCTGTTCACGTCCCCTGCCAGGTCGCAGCGCTGCACCCAGGTCCAGGCTTCTGTGTTTGGTGGCTTCGTGTTCTGTGTCCAGAGACTGCCCTTTGGATCTCTTCAGTCCAGGCACTCCACTGCACTTTAGTATTGTTCTTCTTTGTCCTGTTCACATCCTGTCTTCTTACCACTACACTGATGGGGTACAGCTCATACTCTAATCTGCGATCACATCCTCTGGTCAGTTACCCCCTCAGCAGTGGTGGGGCAGGACTTCTCTCCCTTTCCCCATCCACATGCCCTGTCTGTCCAGTTACGCCACTGCCGCAATGCTGCACAGTTCTTCTTCCTCACTCTATTTACATCGCCTGCCCAGGGACACTACGCTGCTGAATGCTGTTCTTTGTTTCATTCACACCCTTTGTCCAGTCTCACCACTGCACTGATGGTACAGGACTCCCCCATTTCACATCCTTTAAATCGCTTGCATAGGTGTCCTACTTCACCACTGATGTGGAGCTCCCCATCTTTGGCCTGTTGAATGTGGGGAGGTGGGACTGGGGTGAAGTTTTAAAAACTTAGAACTTTATATTTATTAAAATAGAAAGAAAAGCCTGATGTAGCACTTATGTAATTATACCTTAGGGAAAAAATCTTCCCTGGTAGAGATCCACATTAGTGATATATTGTACTACTTGTCTATCAGTGTTTCCCCATGCAATAGTAGGACTATTAAAGACTCTCACATTGGGAGCAGCAGCAGACTTAATCCCTCTTTGTAAAGATCATACGTTTATTTCAATTAAAATACTTTCCATTTTCCAGTATTTAGTTTTATTTCTATTATACTATCCTTCCTTTATTTCTGACCAATTTTATTCCAAATTGTAGTGCTTTTTTTAGATATAAAAATTGTTCCTCCATAGCTCTCTTTGGGCATCTCAGACATATATATCTCAAAATTTTTATTAGGCTCTTCTAGCAATTATATTCCTTGAAAGTGGCATCAAAATTTGAGTTTTTTGCTCATACTTGGCATTAGATTTTATCGTGTAACTTTGCATTTTGGTCATCAGACTAATTTTTGAATGGGATTTCTTTTTGTTAGCTTTCTTCATTGTTTTCTAACTCTTGCCCTGCGGTAGGCAGAATTTCTATGAAGGGCCCTTATAGTGGGCTTTATGGTCACTCCAAAAAATAGATGTCCATATCCTAATTCCTGGAACCTGTCAGTATGACTTTATATGGCAAAAGATGCAATTGAAAAAAAGAGCTTATCACTTATCCTGGATTATTTGGGTGAGCCCTAAATACATTCTCATGCATCTTTAAAAATGTGAGGGGGCAGACAGATTTTCGACAGACATACACATTAGAGAAGGCAATGTAAAGATGAAGCAGAGGGAGATGTAGCCAGAATGCTAAAGAATCCCAGTAGCCTCCAGAAGCTAGAAGAGGCTTAGAATAGATTTTTTTACTTGGAACCTCCAGAGAAAGCACCCTCCTGACACCTTGATTTCAGACTTCTGGCTGCCAGATCTATGACAGTAAATTGTTACTGTTTTTAACCACCCAGCTTGGGGTTATTTGTTATAGCATCTGTAAGAAACTAATACAGCTCAAGGACTTCAGGCCATATATCCTGGAGCCTATGAATGTTATGAGATAGTGCTCCTGTGATTGTGCTATGTTGTAGGACACAGCTGACTTCTAAAAGAGAGATTATCCAGGTGGGCCTAATCTGATCACATGAGCCGTAAAAGCAGAGACCTTTTTCCAGCTGGTGGCAGAAAAGAAAGACAAGAGGAAAATTCAGAGTGATTGGAAGCATGGGAAGGATTTGACACACCATTCCTAGCTTTGAAAATGGAGGAGGCCAGAGCCAAGTAATGCAGGTGGCTACTGGAATCCGCAAATGACACCTAGTTGACATCTAGCAAGGTGGGGGGAGGTGCTCAGTGAAACAAACACACAGAACCTGATTTCCCTGACAACCTGAATGTGCTCAGAAGCACATTATCCCTTAGACCCTCCAGATAAGATACAAACCCAGCTGAGACCTTAATTTTGGACTTACAAGACCCTAAACTGAGAATCCTGCTCAGACCTCCGATCTATAAAACTCTGAGCTAAAAAATAGGTGTTTTTTTCTTTATTTAATTGAGAGAGGAGGGAGGGGAGTGCACATTTTGGGGGGGGAGAGGGAGGTGCAGAGAAAGAATGAGAGAAGCAGACTTCCTGGTGAGTACAGAGCCTGAGACAACCCTGAGATCATGACCGTGAGATCATGACCTGAGCTGAAATCAAGAGTCAAGATGCTTACACAACTGAGCCACCTAGGCACTCCCAAAATAGGTGTTTTAAGTTGCTCAATTTGTGGTCATTTATTATGCCAGCAATAGAAAGGAAATATGCCCTCTGTGTGGCCTTCCTTGCCTATCTAGAGATTGCGCAATTGTCTCTACCTGGTCCACAAGCCCCCCTTCCACTGTCACCTCCCAAACAAGACTGGGGATGGTGATCTCTGTTTCCCGACCTCAGACCTCACTGTGATCTTGGGAGTATTGTAAATCCCATCCCTCAGCCAGCTAGAAACTTCATGCAGTAGATCAGCATGAGGTTTTGCTGGACACCAATGATTCTACAACAATGTTTTCAGTCACCTTAAAAAGTGGAGGTAGTACCTCTCAGTCCCTGAATTTAAGCATGGAATTTGAAAAATAGTCCCACTGCCCAAAATACAAGGAGCATTTGTATGATTTCCATCTAGAAACTGAATCATTTTGCTCTTCTTTTTATGGTCCTTGATGATTTTTATCTTGTTACTTTTGGCCTGACTCTATCATTTTTTCCCCTAGTTTTAAGCATTATCATTACTATCTCCTTGGATCAGAGGCATGTGTCAAAGTGTGAGCTCACTGCACCATCTTGATGAGAAATCAAGCACTGTTTTATAAAGAATAAGAAACACATATATCTTTATATGCCACGGCCAGAGTATGTTATCTGGTTCTTGAAGAATTAAACACAGAATCTGGATCTCCCTATAGCTATATATAACAGCATGTAGTATACAAAATTTCAGGAACACATAGACACACATATATGTGTGTGTATACTCATTAAGTAGATCATCTGAAACTGATGCAATTATTGTATGAATTTGAATGGAATGATCCTTATCTATAAATCACCCATGGAATCCAAGGAAAGTACAGTAGTACCAGTAAAAGTTCTGGAAAAGGAGTGTCTTGCTATGGGTATTACTAGTTGTTATCCTACACAAATATCTTTAGAATGAACAGGAACAAAATATTCAAAAGAGAGAAGTTCATTTATATTTTAGCTATTATGATTTCATTTTCCAAGACATCTTAATAACAACATTCATCACCATAATAACATCTTCATTAAATGTATGCCCTTGAGTTTTCTATGTTGCAAAATATCATAATGATAACTTAAGGGGCCCTATTCACTAAGAAATAATGAAAAACCAAGAACATGGCAGAAAAATCAAGTAGAAATGATGATAGTTGGTTTCCTCATATACAGATGGAGCTAAAAAGAACCTTTTTTGTTTGTTTCTATGATATCTAAGGTATATTTCTATTTATAATTTTCAAACATTTGTAAAAAGAGTAGATATCAGAGAGATGGTAGGGAAGAAAAACCATCAGGAGAAGACTACGCAAAGACCAGAGACACGGAGGATCTGGGGGAGACTCTTGACCAGAGGATATCTGTAGGGAGGCTGACGGGATCCTATTAACTAAATGCTATGGCTGCTGAGACTCACAATTAAACTTATATCATGACATAAACGTGATGTTCCTAAAGCATAAATCTGAATACTCAGTACAGCACGGCAAGAAGCTAATTGTGCATCCATTGTGAGTGAATGTATCTTAAGGCGGTTCTTCTTTTGTCCTCCACTCACCACTGTTTAGTCACTCACAGTTACTCTTTATTCCTAAAGTATATAAAAGTTTAGAGATTTACAGAAGTTTCAATCTCAGACTGTAGTCCTGAGAAATGGTGAAATTGTACCGTGTCTTTTTTCTGCACATATTTTCAACAGTCTGCCGGGCATATCCACCTACCTATGCCACGAAACCTTCAAATTCTCCTATCCAGACCCAGTCCTCTGCCTGTTGTAGTTTCTCAATCTCAGAGATGGGTGAAACCTTCCTGCTCTGTCACCTGCCAGATCCAATCAGTAGCCAAAAATGTCCCACCATTTCTACCAGGCAAGCCTTTCTACAGTGTATATCATATTGTTTCCACTGCTACTATTTTAATTTAGCATTGTCTGGACTGTCTTTTAAACCAACTTGTCCTTTATATAGAGCTAGCTCACTCACCCGACATGCCATGGATATCTAAATGTTCAATTTCTGGGGAGGACATGTTCTTAAATAACTGAGTAAAGAGTTTCCCAAATTCCCTCTTGTCAAACATAAAATAATTGGCCCAATTTGTCAAAAAACAGCCATCTAAATAATGGCTGGTAATTGGCAAAGGTATACAACACATTGAGAAGTACATATGAAAAAAAAAATCTGTATCTCAGAAAGAACAGTGAAAACCTGTGGCATTTTATCCGGGGTCCATTTCCACCAAATGCCCCCTATTGCCATCTATGCTGAGCCAGTATTGATGGAGGTATCCAACTTCTTTGAAATCAAGGGACCTCTGCTTGCTACCTGAATAACTGGGGGTTCCATTTTGTATCTGCTACCTGAATAATTTGACATTCTTTTTAGTAGGTAATAAGGGGAAAAATAAGCTTAAGCTATAGACAATATGTGTAAAGATATGGGTTTATATGTTTAGTAAATATTGACCATAAGCCAGTTTGACAAATGTATCTCAGTTAAGAGTACCACATAAACATTCATTTCTTACTAAAATGCCCATATTTACATGCATTTTATTTTTTTCAAATTTGGTTTTGCTCATTTAGGTGCCTTGGTTTCTTAACAACATTAGAGTTTATTGAAAAACAAATGCTGAAATGCATTATATATATGCCTTTGAGATCTATGGAAATTGACAACTGACTACCACTGTTTATTCATTTATAAACTATAATGGATACCTACTGTGTGCTACACACCATTATAGAAATTGGGAGATATATCAGTGAAGAAAACAGACAAATATTCCTGCTTTCATTGATCAAGTGGGGAAGATGATAATAAATAAAAGAATGATATACATATGTGTGTGTGTGTATATATATATATATTAGATTATAGGAGCTACTTAAAATTAAAATAGATTAAGTATTTTAAAATACTGTGTGCTAACAGAAAATCTGAGGTATAGTAAGGCCAAAAGATCAGCAGGTGATTGACACCAGGAGAGAGCATGCAATGCCATGGAGAGCCACCTGAGGAGACACCAGTGTCAGTCATGTGGCAGAGGGGAGATGGAGAGATCTGTGGCAAAAGCCTTTACTGTGGTTTGAGAAGGTTCTGGCAAGGCAGGGTAAACAGGAGACTGGCTAGTCACTGAGTAATTTCAACAGGCTCTGGGATATAGGGACTATCCCTAGTTGTCTAATATTTAGCCGTGGAGCAATTAGGGCAGACCAACAGTGGCCCAGAGTATAGGAGCAAGATAAAGGAGTAGTTGGGTGTATTGGCTTTGGTTGATTAGTTTGCACATGAAAGACACATTGGCAGGCAAATCCTTTACTGCTTCTGGAAATGGCTAACCCTGGGCAGGCCAGTCCCTCCAAGGTCAGCAAAGCCCCAGAAAGCAAAGCCTCAGAATACAGAAAAGAAAACATACAGCTAATATACTGAGGAAAAGCAGGACTTCTGAGGCTGGTCAGAATGCATCTTACTGAGAAGCAAGTTCTGTGCTGGCCCACAAGTGTAAAGGCATACCTTAGGAGCATTGGTTCTGCACCCACTTACCTCTCATCCAGGTGCCCTGGTATTACACCACAACCTTCACACCAACAGGCAGCATCCCTGCCAAGAAGAGAGCAGAATGAGTCACAAGGATACCTGGAGGAAAAGCACTTCAGGGTGAAGGAACAGCCAGTGAGAAATCACTACTGTGGGAACTCACCTGAAGTGTTTGAAGAGTACATTCCAGCTTGGCCAAAATGAGCAGAGGACAGAGTAGTGAGGAATAGAAAATGAGCTCAGAGCGGGCTCAGATCATATAGGGCCTTGCCAAACTTTTTAAATGCTTGAGCTTTTAGTCTCAGAGAAATGTGGAACAATTAAGAGATTTTAGGCTGAAAAATGGCATGATCCAGTGGACTTCCAAGAGGATCATTCTAGGTGCTGTGTTAAGACCATACTGTAGGGGCCACAAGAGTGGAATCAGGGAGAAGCCTAGAGGAGGCTATTGTAGCCATCTGGGAGATAAACAACAGCAACTGAGAATATGGTGGTTGTGTTGAAAGTATGTTTGTGGCATAAATTGTGACGATTTCACAAGTGTATATTTACCCAAATTCATTAAGTTGTATACATTAAATATGTATAGCTTTTATGTTAATTAGACCTCAGTAAAGTGATTTAAAAGAGAATTCATGAGACTCTGGATATATTTTGAAAGTGGAACTAATGGATTGCCTGACAGATTGGGAACGAGGATAGAGAAAGAGGGGAACTCAGAATAACATCAAGCACATTGATCTCAGCAACCAGGAGCTGGCATTACTTGTGACTGGAAAAAGCAGGTGTATAGAGAAGATTAGGAGTTCAATTTCAGACATGTTATTTTTAAAATGTCTACTAGATATCCAAATGGGAATTATCACATAGGCAATTAAACATTAGGAGTCTAAAGTTCAGGAGAAATACCCATACTAGAGATATGACGAGGGTTGTTATAATTAAATGGTATTCAGAACTTCAGCTTAAAATTGTATCAGCAAGGGGAGGGATGAAGAGAGAAGAGGCCTCAGGACTGAACCTTGGGGTATGCCAGTGTTAAAAAAGTAAGAGAGAAGAAGAACACTCAATCAAAGGGGAATAACAAGTGGTAGCCTGTTAGAATGAAAACCTAGGGACTGTGATTATCCCCAAAACAAATGAAGAAGGTATTTTTATGAGGAGGAAGAGATCAGCTGTATCAAAATATGCTTACACTTTAAGTAAGACTGATTTATACTTAGCCACTGGATATAGCAATATGGTAAGCAACAGTGACTGCTGGGGTTGTTTTGATTTGTTAGTAGATCATTTATGTAGACTAGAAAAATCAAGCAGGGAATGACTGAGCCAGATTTACTCAGTGTGTGTCTGGGCTTAGATGAAACTACCCACTTTTGGAAGTTGGTTGTGTTTTCAAAAAATCTAGATATTCAATAATGTACTCTGAAGGTGACAATATATTCAGTAGCCCATCAGTGTTCCGCATTTTCTACCTCATGTGTTCCAATATAATTCATTAAACTCAGCCATGACAAGCTCACCATTTTATTACTAGAAGACTAACACCAGAGCCACCTAAGAGTATTTTTAATCTAAATTCTGTTGAAATCTTTTCTACTTTTGCCTTTATCATGTCAAAAGTTGGATGCAACTCAAGTCCATCAACAAATGAATGGATAGGCAAAATGTGGTAAAAATGTACAATGAAAAGAAAAGTTTTGATACATGCCACAGCACGGATGAGCCTTGAAGACATCAGGCCAAGTCAAAGAGTCAAGACGCAAAATGACAAATATTGTGTAGTAACACTTATATGAAATATCTCAACTAGGCAAATTCAAAGAGACTGAGAGTAGGTCAGAGATTATGAGGAACAGTAGGAAGTTACTGTTTTGTAGGTACAGAGTTTCTGTTCAGGATGCTGAAACAGTTTTGGAAACAGACAGCAATAGTAATTGCACGAATATACTTCGTGCCACTGAACTGCATGCTTAAAATTATCTAGTAGAGTCTAGCAGGGCATTACTTTTTCTCAATTGGCTTAAAACACATTCTAACAGGTGACCAAGTCTAAGAATCAATCAAGTTGCCCATGTGAAAAACTCCCACGTAGCAAAATATCCCTCAAAATCACCTTCCCGCCAGGGTGCAAGAACCTCTCAGGACATGAACTGGAAATGTAAATTCACTTCTTGAAGCTTATCTGGGGAGTGCCTATGACTTTCCAGTTCATCTTCCATCTTCAAGCACACAGTTTCATCAGAGGAAGCACCTTGGCATTTGAAGTCCTCATACGCACCTTTGTTGCTTCACACAAAGAGGTTTAGTGAAGGAAGGTGATCTATATTCTGAGAACCACCTATCCTGCTGGTATTCCTATCACCAGCCCATCTTTGTCTGCTTTCAAAAACATCCCGGCTGTTCTGGATAAACAGTTAAGGTTTTGGTTTTTGTTTTGCCTAGAGGAAATAACAGCAGAAGTGTCAACCCTTGATAGATTCGATGTTATTAAAAGCCCACCAGGAAAAGTGATTTCCTGGTTGCATGAAAGAGCATTCTGTCCCTAATAATTTATAACTTTTAACGCTGAACCTATTTATGTAGAAGCACCACAAACTTAACTGTGCATCACTCTTATTGCAGATGTCATTAATCATGTAATGAGACAACTTGGAGTTCAACCTGTAGAACAACTTGGCCCTGAGGCTGAGGACCATATCGGTCTTCCATTTGATAGGAACACAAAGTCTCTAGGGATTACAGAATGAACGTCAATTTGAATGGTTCCATAATGTAATATATTTTCCCTTAACAAAAACCTTCCTTCAGAGAAAATCAACCTTTTAAACTCAATTATGTCCAGTCTTTTCCCAATTTATTTTTTCTCAAACATGTTTAATTTATGGCTTTTGGTCCAAATGGTTCCTCCACCATCACCGTGTCAGGAACAAAACAAACCCAATATAAAAACAAATGCGTCTCAAGTATTTGTTTCATTCTGAATAAATTATTACTGATAATAATGGGCATAACAATTTTATGAGCCATTTTGTGGTCTTACAATTGGGAAATTAAATGAAAGTAAATGTGTCTTCCTTGGGATTTAGTTTATCTGATGTATCTAATTACATCTCAGGCAGAGTATACTATTCACTACATGAAAGTTGAATATGGTATATGTAATTTTCATAACTGGCTATTGGAAATACTTCACTTGGGATTAATTATATGGAAAATTAAATGTGTAATTTTTATTTGAAGGAACAGAAATATCTAAATGTTTTTCAAGATATAATGGACCATGACATAGACCACAATATATATTTTATATACAAATAGTTACTAAAATGAGCAGTGATCATAATGGGAAGTGTTTGAATTCTCTATCCTTTTACAGAGAACCTCTGAGAACTATGGTGAACATCCTCCATAAAGCACCTCCTACTGGCTACTTACGTATTATGGGACATAAAGTTTACTACTCAATGAGGACAACAACAAGATAGGAAAAAATAAGTCGGGTGAGTAGATGCACATGAGAGCGGACAAAATCAAGTCTCTTACTTTTCCTGGTTCTCATGAGGAAAAATAAACTCTCAAATTACATCATGAGGTAATTGTTCAGATAATATCTACCTCTTTCGCAAATGCAAAGCTGGATCAGATAACATGGCCAGCTTTTCTGACACATAATCCAGGACCCTACCTACAGTTTCCAAGAGATGAACTACAAGTCTTGCAACATCTGACATCCATGGCTCCATTATGATACCCAATAGTCTTAGGACCACTTACCATTGACCTGGCTTCTGGCAACCACCCAACTGAGATACAAGTTTGCCTCCACCCAATAAGAGCCTCCAGGCTTTTCTCCATTTGTAAGAAAGAAGTGAAAAGGAATGACTCAGAGGGTCTTCTTATGTCTTTTCTGAAAAGACTGCATCAACTGTGCAATTCAGAATAAGGATGGATGGGAATGCAATTTGGCTTCTTTAAAATACTACCCTTTACCCTATGAGCCTTCATTTGGGTTGTGAAATAGGTTAACACCTGAAAAAAAAAAAACTAATAGGAAGCTGAAACACTTATGTAAGATAGATCGGCCTAATATCCCTTCTTATTTAGTAAAGAGTTCCTTGTATGTAAAACTCAATGTGTCTAGGTTTTGAGGGCTACATAATACCACAACAAAGGACTCCTTGATGACATAAAACCATAGTATCTCAAGTCTTTGTTATTCTTCTTTCACTTGTCTTACTGGGCTTATTTGCTGTTTAGGTAGGGGACTGAAATCACTGAGTGTATCTGGATTTTCGAGGGGAAATAAATATTTATTATGAAGTTAAAGGGAAATTTTTCTTCTAAATTGTTATTATGTCTACTGGGGAATTTCCTGGTTGCCCTAACAGAAGGTTTTTAGCACAAAGACGTTTGTCTTTGAGGAAAATATTATGTACTGCTCTCCCTACTACATCCAAGTTTAATCTTTTTTTTTTTTTTTAAGATTTTACTTATTTATTTAACAGAGAGAGAGATCACAAGCAAGCAGAGAGACAGGCAGAGAGAGAGGAGGAAGCAGGCTCCCCGCCGAGCAGAGAGCCTGATGTGGGCCTCTATCCCAGGATCCTGAGATCATGACCTGAGCCGAAGGCAGAGGCTTTAACCCACTGAGCCACCCAGGCGCCCTACACGCAAGATTAAGGATTGATCCTAAACATGATCTGAAATTTTCCTCAACCTATGAAGTAGCATTGTCCTATCCATTATTCCACATTATAAATCATCATAATGCCAGATTTTATTTCCCATTCCAACAATAATAGTATTTAATATAGGTCAGGCATTTTGCTAACCATTTTACGTGCATCCTATGGATTATTGTGGGGTACTTCCTATTCTAGTCCCATTTTACATAAAGACTGTATACTTGCCAAAGTCACCCCGGTAGGAAATGGCAGAGCAGATCCTTGGTCTGAACAACTGAATTATGTGCTGATCTTCAGGTCATTTAACTTCTGTGGCCTCAGTTTTCTTCATCTTAAAATCAAGTAGTTGGACTGGATTGCTTGTTATACTTAAATGTCTTAATTCTGCAGTCTGGGGAGGATCCTCTGTAATTATGCAGAACCAACTACATAGTTTGACTCACAGATAACTTTGATAACAGAGTTACAGTTTGATTTACTCTAATTCTGGATTTTTGTCAGTATTATTTGCAATAGCTTTTATGCTAAGTACCTCAAAGGCCTCCATAAATTTTGTTCAATTCCTATTAGAAGGTTATGACTTTCTTTACTTATTTTTATTTTTTCTATCTCTAATGAATTGTCAGGGCCCAGTGGGCAGACAGGCTACCTCAGGTAGCAGGAATTAATGAATTTATAAAGAAGGCTCAAACTGAACAAGAGGACTTTCTAGTCCGAAGCTTTTTTCCCTTTCAGCAGGTTATCTGCCTTTCAACTCAGAACTTACAGTGCCCATACTCACCATAGCTCCTACAACTGATCTAAGTATTCCTGACTCTGGTGGTATGGGGAAATGGATTCAGACCTTACTTGCTTAATGGCTATATAAAGGATTAATCAGGACCACCAACGACAAATGTCAGGTCCAGGCAATAACCAGGAAAAAGTAAGGATCAGAGTTTAGAATGAAGCGGGGCTGGGGCAGCTAAGACTCATTTAAACTTCCTTCTTGCAAAACATATTTAAGATGTCCAGTATGTATAAATTTCTCTTTTCATAGAGCATTTTTAAAGAGTTATTTATTTTAGAGAGAGAGATAGAGAGTAGGGGGCAGGCAGAAGGAGAAGGAGAGAGAGTCTCAAGCAATTCCATGCTGAGGGCAGAGCCTGACGCAAGGCTTGATCTCACCACCCGGAGATCATGACCTGAGCCAAAACCAAGAGTCCCAAGAGTCAGAGGCTCAATGGACTATACCAGCCAGGCACCCTGCATATAGCATCTTCTAACATTACATTGATTTTTGTTTCTCTTTTGTTTGGCAAAGATCCTCTCTCAGTATTTGCATTGGAAACAATTTGAGGCAAACGAGATCAGCCAGTACGATTTACTGAGCTACTATATGTTACATATTTTGCCATTTATTCTAATATAATTCTCCAGACAAGGTTGTGAGAACAACATAAGTGTATCCATCTTCCAGGTGACAAAACTAAGGCTCACAGAAGTCAGAGAAGAGCAGAACTTAGATTTGAACATGGTCTTTTTACTACAAAGTCTGTTATTTTTCTACTTGGTCATGGTGTCTACTCCTACATATAACCCTTTTAGATATTTAGAAGGATTGTAAGCCAATAGCAAAATTATAAATGCAACATTAACGTTCCAAGTATCTTCCAGGTAATCTTTAGCATTACCTAGGCCAAATTCCCTTTAGAAATGGGGAGTCTGGGGTACCTGGGTGGCTCAGTCAATTAAGTGTCTGACTCTTGGTTTTAGCTCAGGTCATGATCTCATGGGTGGGTCATGAGATCAAGCCCCATATTAGGCTCAGTAGGGAGTCTGAAGATTCTCTCTCTTACCCCTCTCCCTCCTCACATTTGCATGTTTTCGCTCTCAAATTTTATTTATTTATTTGAGAGAGAGAACACAAGCAGGGGGGGCAGCAAGCAGAGGGAGAAGCAGGCTTCCTGCTGAGCAAGGACCCCCCCCCCAATGCAGGGCTTGATCCCAGGACCCTGGGATCATGACCTGAGCTGAAGGCAGACACTTAATTGAGCCACCCAGGTGCCCTAAATAAATAAATCTTAAAAGAAAAAAAGAAAAGAAGAAAGAAAAAGAAAGAAAGAAAGAAAGAAAGAAAGAAAGAAAGAAAGAAGGAAGGAAGGAAGGAAGGAAGGAAGGAAGGAAAGAAAGAAAGAAAGAAAGAAAGAAAGAAAGAAAGAAAGAAAGAAAGAAAGAAAGAGGGAAAAGGAAAGCAAGCAGTGGGAAGTCTGAGGCCTCAAAAGGTTATGTGACTTTTTCAAAATGGTTGTTGAATAAGCACTCGTCAGAGGACAGGAAAACAGAAAGCAAAACTAGAATGTACTTTGTCTGCAATGAGACCTGATTTCATGAAACATCATTGTTTAGAGGTAAGACTATTAGGGGCAAAAAACTTTAAGGGACATACTTAGATGAAAAAAATCCTTGCAAATTACTGAATCCAAGAATTATTTCAATTTAAATTGTGAAATAAGTGGATTTTAAAATTTTATTTTAATTCACTTTATGATTTTTTAAGATTTTATTTATTCATTTTACAGAGAGAGACACAGCGAGAGCAGGAAAACAAGGAGGGTGAGTGAGAGAGGGAGAAGCAGGCTTCCTGCCAAGAAGGGAGCCCAATGTGGGGGCTCACTCCTGGGAGTCCGGGATCACAACCTGAGCCAAAGGCAGATGCTTAATGACTGTGCCACCCAGGCACCCCTCCATTCACTTTAAACCCCAGGTCAAACAGCCTCCTTTAAAGCATAAAAGCAATACAATTGAAATCGAACATTCGGGAAAATTTCCTGTCAGCTGCAGGAGAAGCAAGAGTAGTATTAAACCCAGCAGTTGGAGAGCTTTTTGGGAAATCCTTGAGTTATTAAACAGAATAACAAATAATCTTGAAAAGTAATAGTAAAAATAATTGACTTTTTGTAGGCCTCCTTTAATTTTTTCTCCCTCATTCTGGAAAAATAGATAGATAAAACATTCTCACTGTCGAGCTTTGCGTCACACACTGTAGAAGACATATTTTCCAGAAGAGGTTTGTGTGCTTGTTGTTCTTGTTTGTTTTGAGTTGCAGACTGGAAATTTTGTGGCTAAAATATTGTGACCCAACTGTTTCCATGAGTCAACAACTCAAGCTATCAGAATAAAGGCAAGGAGTTAAGAATGCCGACAGCATCCATGCACGTGCCCTCTTCCAAAGAAAGTGTTCACTACCAGACCTCAGAGTTCAACCAGGAAGGAGTGAAATCTGGAATCTTGAAACTTCACTTTTCCCAGTAACAAAAAAGAAGTCACATGCTACTTTATCGGAAGGCATGTAAAGCACACTGGAACGAGTTTGTGTGAAATCATCACTTGTGAAAATTCCTAAGCAGAACTTCAGCTAGTCTGCACAAAATGTTATTTGGGAAAGGGCAGGTATAGTCAGATACCTAGGCACAGATCTCTGGAATCCACATATCTGGGAACCCTAGTGTCTTTCTACTCAAAGTAGAATGCCTGTGCTACAGTATTATGGTGAGAAGAATGCAATAAAGACATCCTTAAGTTACAAGAGGGTACGACTGGGACCAAAGGACCACAGTGTCATGGACCCACTTTGTGGAGGGGTTTCAGCCCTCTTGTTAGAAACATACTCATAAAATAAAAACATCCTGCATGGACTCTAAAATAAATAAAGATTTATTTAGAGTAGAACACTCTTCCTGACTTCCTCTCCAACTTCCCTGCCAGTCTAAAAGAAAAATATTTTCATTTGTTGGTGGCATACCACCATGATTAATTGCACCTAACCAAGGAAACAGAACAGCAATTCTATGGCTCTCAGACTGCAAAGCTCGTTTTGTTCAAAAACCCAGAGGAAGCTCAGAAATATCTCAGTATAACCCATGGCCCTGGCAGCAACAATTTGCCAACATAAATCTCCATAGGAAACACAGCTCTCTGTTTTGTTCCTTTCACTGCTCATGTAGCTTGCTGCCTGGACTAGCAGAAACCTCCAGGACAGTCACCCTAGCGTGGCCTTGAAAAGAATGTCCACTTCCCAATTCTGTATGTATGAGAATGGAAAACAAAGTAACTGATGCCACTGATTCCTGCCTTGACTTGTACCCCCCCCCCCATTTTTAGTCCCTGTTTTCCAGACCAGAGCCAGGATGGTGGACAAAAACTGGGAACTGCACAAATGTTAGACATTATACTCAGAGCACTAGGAATTAGATTGCCTCAACTAACTTAATTATGGCATGCTATACTGCACAGGGGCAGCCTGGGGTCCAGCTTAGATAAATGAGGGTGTCTTTTCCATCTGTAATTGGTCTGTCAAAACAGGTTTTTAGCAAAAAAGAACCACAGTCTTGGGACAGATGGAATTCACACATTCTACTCATAATGCAACATGCATAATGGGGGTCAGATGCCAAACTCTCCTGTCACATTCTCTCAGCTGCCAATGCAGGTGGTGTTTACCCCAAATCCATTTTCCCCCAGGATCACCATAATTGGTACTTAGGAAAAAAAAAACAAAACAAAACAAAAACTACCTACTTGGCTCAGATTAACTCTTCCAATGTGAAGGTCTGTTTTGTACAGGATTTATGTTTCTTCCTAGCATGGCCCTGGCCTTATGGATGAAGTAAATAGTTCCCCAGTGAAGAGCAAGCCCTTCCCTAATGCCATCCGTGAGCCGGTTTTAGCCTCTAATTTGGTTCACAGAGACCCAAGTGTGATTTGAGAATTTGCATGTGTGCCTCTGCCACATCGGTGAAGCCAACGACCTCTCCTTGTTGGCCATGGCTCACGTCTTTGCCTTCCCCATGCTTCCGGACATTTCCTTTACAAATTCATGGAGTTTCCCATCCAGTCATGACATACCCATGTTACAGACAGGGAAATTAAATTTTCTTAGTGAAAATGACCTAACGAGGACTTACGTAGTGCTCTATTTTTATTGAAATGAGACAGATCTACTAAAATAGAACCATTAAAAATATCTCTCTCTCTCTCTCTCTCTCTCTCTCTCTCTCTCTCTTAAGATTTTTTTATTTATTTGACAGAGAGAAACACAGCCAGAGAGGGAACACAAGCAGGGGGAGAGAGGGAGAAGCAGGCTTCCCACCAAGCAGGGAGCCCGATGTGGGGCTCGATCCCGGGTCTCTGGGATCATGACCTGAGCCGAAGGCAGTCACCCAACCAACTGAGCCACCCAGGCACCCCTAAAAATCTCTTTTTTAAAAGGTAAACAAAAAGCTTTCTTAAAACCTTCAGCTGTACTGTCAGAACCTCAATCCTCCCATGATTTTTTTTCAGATTAAGTTCACTCTTATTTTCTGTCTAAGGAGTGCAGATAGGACTTTCATGTGTTTTCATTGTGCAAACCCTTGTGACGGTGTTTCTCAAATAAGCAGTTGTGTCCACTGGAATTAGGAGTGAAGAAGACGCCAGTACGGTATGTTAAGGAAGTTACGGGGAGTAAGGAATGTTCTGATTTGTCTGGCTGGGGATGCCGGTTTTATTGATTTCAGGAGCAGAGCCTTTTCTCTGTATTTTCATCTTCCCAGGTTTTAAGGTAGGCTGGACTCCCCAAAGAGAATCTTGAGTTTTAACACAGACTTTCAAACAGTTTTTTCTCTCTTTTGGAAGCTGGGGCTGAATCTCTGGTTTCTGATCGTTTGGGTGTGAATCCTGCTTTTGCCTTTTTCTAGCTACAAACCCACGGTCAGGTTACTTAACCTTGTTAAGCCTGAATCTCCCCATTTGTGAAATCGAGATGATTGTAGTCCCTAATTCATAGGTTGTATTGATGATTAAATGAGAAATGAGATGAGATCACCTTCACCACAGCACCAGGTTCAACCACATTCTCAATAACTGTTTCTTGCTGTTGTTAATCTCTGGACATAAGAGTTTATAGATTTTACCTAATAGGTTCATGGAATAAGTTTGAGATGCACTATCATGGATCCATCAGTATCTAAAGAGAAACAAATGACCCATGAGGTTTAATAAATAATCAAATAAAAATAGATCTTAGAACAACCTAATAATGGGGTATTTTATAGTAAGCTTTGCCATGGCCTCTCAGAGTGAATGTAAGTTAAAATTTCCCTTGCCTTTTTAGGCAATGAGCAATAAATTCATAATCTCTATTTTGTATGACTTGTCCATTTAAGTGTGACCTGGTAGGTTCACACTAAGTATTTTAAGAATAAATTAGCTAATCAAATCTATTTAAAAATTTTTTCCACAGTACCTTTATGGGGAACTTCATCAAAGTCTAGCATTTGAATCTGTTTCCTAGGATCTGGCTGATAAGAAGAGGAAAAAACCTTAGGCTCACTCTTGACTAGTGGGGGGCTTTCTAAATCCCCTCAATATGTGTGTGTGTGCATACACACACATATATGTGATTTTTAAAATGCACATATGTATCACAAATTTATAATGTGAACATTAATCCCAGAGTCAATCCAGAGGTAGAGATAGTTGGTATTCCAGTAAGATGTGAATTAAAACCACAGAAGTAAAGTTCTATGCAATGAAAAGGGAGAACAATAAAAATAAAGTAACAACAATAACAATAAAACCCAACAAGCTGAAACCCACCAGAGCTATATAAAAATAGGTTTCTTCTATTCAACATTCTCTTCTTGAATGCCAACTATGTGCCAGACATTTTACTAGAGTTTAGGAATAAAAATGAAAAGGATTTATTCACAAACATATGTGTAAGAGATTACCCAAGTAATCTGCCCAGGCTTAGGCCTGATGAGTAAGGCCAGACCTTGAACATGTACTCTTCTGTCCCTCAAGTCCACTGTTTTTCTCACTGTACCAATTTGCAGGCCCCACTGGCATCCAGTCATGATTCTTCTCAGAGCCCTTCTCCGACTCCATGCATTCGTCTAGCTTCTGTGTGTTACACTGCAAAGTGCTGAACCTCTGATCTTGAAAGGATTGCTCTTGGACACTGGAGTCTCAGTGTCTCAACAGAGAGTCAGAAATGTCCTGGAGCCCCCATGCCTCACTCGCTTACCCCTGCCCCTCACAATCCCAGAGGTACAGCCAATGCATGATCAGTGTGGGAATCTAAAAGCCCAGTTCCTTTGCCACAAGGCAAGGTAAACTCTGAGTTTAACTTACGCTCCAGAGCTCCCCACAGGATCAGGCTGAGACCTCACCTGGAACCATACCTTTGCTTGGCTTCTTTTTCTTTTCTATCATGCTGCCTCTGCCTTCTCACTGGTTTTACCCACACAAATTTTCATTCAGGGTCTGCTTCTTGGAGACCCTGACTTGAGACACCTATGTTACAATATGAACTATATATTTTTTTCACAGGATAATGGAAAAATGTTATTAAATGAGATTTTTAGATCATATTATGAATATGGAATTAAAATCAATCATTTGAGATAATCATTTAATCAGTTAAATGTATGTGTATTTTATTTAGTGACCTTGACGAAGTTGTTTCATCTGTTCAGATATCAGCTTTTTACTTGGAAAGATAAGTATTATTTGTCCAGGATACATATGCATATTGAATATAGTATGTACCAGGCCATTTTAGGACACAAAACAATCATAGACTATTTAAAAAACAGGCTATATAAACAGTATCCATGTTTTGACAGTTTGTCAATCTCAAGAACCAAGAGAAAGTAATTTAATGTTTTAAGTTACTTTTCTCAATAAAGCAGATTTCCATTAACAACTGTCAAGTCTTATAGAACACTGAACATATCAGAACGATTGTGATTACAAATCCACTTGTTACATTTAAGGGGAAAAAATTCCTATTTCAGCTTTTAGACTTAATGTATAGCATGGCCACTGTAAACTTTATTTAATATGCTATTGAAATACATCCTATTACGCAGTATAAGTCAGAATTCTAACCATTTTATCTTCTTAAAAGACTTATTTTAGAGGGAGAGAGAGAGCACATGAGCAGAAGGAGGGCAGAGGGAGAAAATCTCAAGCAGACTCCCCACTGACTATAGAGCCTGACTTGAGGCTTGATCTCATGACCCGGAGATCACAATCTGAGCTGAAACCAAGGGTCAGATGCTTAACCAACTGAACCACCCAGGATCCCCTCTACGCATTTTAAAGTACATCTGTTTTGAAAGGAGACATAGCATGAACTCAAATACTAGAAAAAAAAATGAAGGAAGCAAAATTCTAGATGACATTAATCTCATGTAGCCCATCAATAACCTTTTCCTTCAAACCCCCACCCAAACATGTAAGAAACAGAGAAATTAAACCTAATTTATGCTAATCCTATAGTCCTGTGCATAGATAAAAAGTGAAATGAAGGCATATAAGGCGGATTCTGTCTTACTTGCGTTATCTGTCTCAGAAAAGAAATGTAAATAAACAAATTCATAGGGCTTCATAATGATTCCACAACAAGCTGCATTGGGCTATGAAATTTTTTTACCCCAAGACAGCACAGCAGTAAAATCATAAGCTCTCAAAGAGCAAATGGGAAATCGCTCACTGGATTCTGTGTTGGAGCCTTTGGACATCTGTGCTAGGTTATCCTGTTTTACATATGCTTTCCAATACACTACTATTTCATCACTGTGATCAATAAAGTTTTGTAGACTGACCTTGTAGATCAAAAAATGAAAATGCAGATGTCTATAAAAAACAGAAAGGTACAAAGGGCAGTACTCAACCTTTTGTTTCTCACATTTCTCATGACCCATGGAAAGAATGGCCTAATTCTGTGAGCAATACCTAGCACACTAACTATATATCGCAACACTTTTTCCACTCACAAACATATTTGAAGGCAAATATGCATGAGAGTTTTAATTCTAGAGGTAGCCTTCTATTTTGCTTTTTAAATAAAAGAAAAAAATGGCAGATCTATATATAGACTTCTTGTAAAGTCTAGAAATACAGACAACAGAATGCCATCAAGGACATCTTCAATTTTCAAATAATAGGAAATAATATTTTCTGGTTTTCCAAGCTTTATGGCCCCTCCGAGGACTGATCTGGGGCACTCCTCAAGATGGATTACCAACTGAATGAAAAAACAAATAGCAAAACAGTATGTACTTTATTATTACATTTATATAATTTACATAATTCACATTGACTGATATAAGTCAAATTCACAATTATATCCACATGAAATTTATTCATAATAAGGTTACATGCAGGTGACAGGACTGAAAAGGCAAGAGAGAATTCTGTGTTGACTATATTGTTTGAAATGCTTGCAGTGAGAACACAGTCATTGAACACAACTCTGATCAATAACAAATCATTTGCAAAACACTTCAATAACTCCCTATGCTCCATATGTGTCTACACAAGGCTCTTCCCCATAGAATGTAAATCTTTTAGGAAAGAAGGCCCCAAACTGGCTGGCAAAGGGACCCCAAGGGAAGCCATACTTTTTTTATGTGCCGTGCTGCAGCTTCACCACCTACCATCTAGCCTGGAACCTGGACTCAATCTCTATGGGAATCACAGTGGGATAAATACAGAGATTGGCAAGGACACGGCATTGCTTAAGAAGTAATCAAAAAGACTGTAGTCAAGGGATGGGCCCTAAGTGAGGACTACAGGAAGTACTTGCTGCAGAAGAGAAGAATCCCATAAAGCTCCACCCCTGCTGCCAACCCTTGGAAAAGACTGGCAGAGGTGGCCAGAAGTGGAATCCCTTGTCTTTAGCCTCAGTATTCCAAGGGCAATGAAGGCCTTCAGTTAAGGGGGTGTGGTCTCAGGTTAGCAGAGGGAGGAGTCCCAGGTTGAGGGCACCCCTGACCTCAGAATGGAGGGAGCTCTTGAGTTCCGCCACCACTGTTGGCAGTGGAAAGTTCCAAAAGAACTATCAGACGCTCTCTCTGACTCCAGCCTCTTGGGAGTCTGACAATAGTGGGGATCTTGGTGTATGGGGCACAACCTCAATTCAGAGGAGGGAGGAATCCCTAACCCTGAAGGGATTCCAACAACCTGAATGAATGAGGTTAATTACCCCAGAATGTAAGGAGCCCCACAGAACCTTACTCCTGCTGTCGGACCTGGGAGGACCCGGATGCAGTGAGGGAGCAGGCAGGGAGCAGGAGCGGAAGGAACGTCCCCTAACTTCCGCTTTCAGAGTTTCGTCGTCAAGGCCGGTACTGAAAGTTGTGGCGTCTCCCGGCAGAAGGAGAAGTTCTACAACTGGTCAAGTGAGGATACTGAATGAGGGAACGAACGATGCCAGAATAGAGGGGCCCCCTTGAGTAAAGCCCTGTCTCTTTTCTTGACCCACAAAACCCCTGAAATAACTGCCAGACTGAAGCACCCACTGACTGGGGCCTCAGGAATCCAAGGGCGGTGAGGGTCGCGGTCTGAGGTGGGGGAGGGGGCACAAGTCAACAGAAGGAGGACCGAGGGGCCCCTTAGAGCTCTACTGTCATCCCTGGGTGGATCAGGATGGAGCTGGGGGTGGAGGGAGGGCATTCCTGGCAGTACTTTCCCCTTACTTTTCCTCAGGAGTCTGAGTGCAGCCTCCTGTAAGCTGAGGAGGAGTCCCAGCCTCTACCAGGGTCAAGGTAAGATATTCCGTGAAGATTGAGGGAACATCCACTCCACACTGGCAGGGATTATACAGATCCCAACCTCTGTCATCACCCCTGGGAGGTGTTGGGCAGGGGTAGCTGGTAGCCTAACCCTACTTCCTTGTTGTCAGCTGTGGGAAGCCTTGGCTGTGTCGGCCAGCTGCACCCTGAGGAGCCTTCTTACTCCTCCTCCAGCTTCTTACAGGTCAGGAAAGGAGACCTGTGAGGCTCTGGAGTACTGTTCTAAGGAAAGATGGGTGGAGACATGCTTCATCAGAGCTGCCATGGTTAAGTTTACCAGATGCGGCCACTCACATCTTTCCTTTCTCCCTAGGTTGTGGCCCTCTATCATCTATCCTCTGCCCACATTCCTGCCTGCTACCAGTAACAGAAGTGAGCATGTCTCAGGGTCAGGAGATCACAAGCTGCACACAGCAACAGCACTATGCCCCCACTGAGATCGAAGGCCTAGAGGCTACACAGGTCTCCAAGGCTGTGGAGGAGACTTCTCCCTCCACTTGTCCTCTGATGCCTGACAACACGGAGGAAGCTCTGGCTGCTGGAACACCCAGTACTCCCCAGAGTGCCTACTCTTCCAACACTGTCATAACATCCATCTCACCAAGCAAATCAGATGAGGGCTCCAGCAACCTAGGAAAGGAAGATAGTTCAGCTTCTTCATCAAAGTCCCTGTCCGACATTGAGAATTTCCCCATAGATCCTCTAGATGAAAAGGTGATGATACTTGTGCAGCTCCTGCTTCACAAGTATCAAATGAAAGAGCCCATCACAAGGGCAGATATGATTGATGTTATCCAAGAGTGCGATGATGAATTCCCTGAGATCCTCAAGAAAGCCTCTGAGCGCATGGAGCTGGTCTTTGGTGTTGATATGAATGAGATAGACCCCACTAGCCACAGTTATGTCCTTGTCAACAAACTGGGCCTCACTTATGATGCACGGCTCGGTGGTGAGGACAGCATGCCCAAGACCAGCCTTCTGATAATTATCCTGGGCGTGATCTTCATGAAGGGCAATTGTGCCACTGAGGAGGAGATCTGGGAAGTGCTGAATATGATGGACTTATATTCTGGGAGGAAACACTTCATTTTTGGGGAGCCCAGGAAGTTCATCACCCAAGATTTGGTGCAAGAAGAGTACCTGGAATACCGCCAGGTGGCCAACAGTGATCCTCCCCGCTATGAATTCCTGTGGGGTCCAAGAGCCCACGCTGAAGCCAGCAAGATGAAACTGCTGGAATTTCTGACAAAGATCCATGAGTCTGACCCCAGATGCTTCCCATCTCAGTATGAGGAGGCTTTGCGTGATGAAGCCAAGAGAGCCCGAGCTAGAGCCAGCAGCGCCCATTCTGGTGCTGGATGTGGCAGCTTCTCCCAGCTCTCCCAGCCCTAGGGCGGTAGAGGCAGATTCCTCACTTTGTCATTAAAATTAGCATTCAGTCTTTTAAGTAGTAGGGGGCTGGGGTGTGGCTGTAGGGAGCACAGTGCATAACATCTCTGTGTCCCTCTTTTATATGGTTAACGGGGATTTGTCTTCTTGGGGGGAATTCAGTTTCAAATGTTTCCTTTAATACACCATTTTATTAGCTTTAGAATCTAAGTTTATGAATGACACTGGTCATACATTTATTACTATTTAGGAAATTTAAGAATACTAGTTTTGCTTGTTTGTAAAACAAATCTGTAAAATGGACCATTCTATTTTGTCCTCTGGAAAAGGTCAACGGTATTCAAATAGGCATTTTTTTGGAAGTGTCGAAAAATTCAGCAGTAAAATGTTTGGGATCAGAAAAAAACCCTAAAGATGGTCAAAAGATACCAAAATGGTCAATTCTTAGCCTCTCTTAACCTTTTTAATCTGCCGTTCTGTAAAATTAAACAACATACACAGGCATTGGCTTGGATTATTTAAGAACATATGTGAGAAATAAATCTTAATAAATTATACCCCATGTACACTGGCTCATTTATTCCCCAAATATTAATTCAGCATATGCCTTTTAGAAATCACTGTGTTAGTAGTGGGGATGCTAGGATAAACAACTCACTACCTGCCCACAGAATTTTAGATTCCAGGAGCAAGAATCATGTAAAGACAGTAATGGTTGAGTATCCTTTAATACCCAAAGAAAAAGTAAAAAGGAATGAAGGGGGGGGGTCCATATGAAGGCAGTCAAGTATAAATACCCTGAGACAGGCTGTGGCCTTAGGAAATTATAAGCCCTTCAGTGGGAGGTAATTTTTAAATTAAGCTGTAGTACACTAGCTGAGGCTATGGGAGTGGTGAACAGGGGTCAGACCCTCAAATGGCGTGTCTCAGGGTTGAGAATGGAAAATTGTTCTCAGCAGCAGCTTTGGGATTGATTATGGGTTGACCAGATCCCACCTGGGACAAAGAATGGAAGACATCCTGCATTCTTGTTCAAATGCAGTTGAACACAATGCACAAATTAGGTATTTTATGAACGTTATCTTCAAGGACTTTGTGAGAAATAAGGGTGGCATTTCCTTGAGGTGAAATACCCAAAAGCCACTGGGCTGGCATCTGCCCTGGGCTTGGAGATCCAGAGCCTATACCATTCATTAAATGGGTTATGTTCAATATACTTTGGCAAACTCTAAGCAAGGTCTAGATTTTTGGATGAGGTAAGTGAATGAAAATAGGGACAGATTATTGGAAGGGCAACTGGGAGGGAAGGACCCACACAAATTCTAGGAGTATGGAATTGCCTCCATTGAGAAGTAGTCCCCTGAACCCAAATTAAATAATATATCCCCCACGAGGGAAGATTTACTAAGGTTTTCTTGTTAAGCAGCCATTTGGGCTGGCCTGGTGTGCTGTGTTCTAGAACACTGCATATTCTCTGACATCTCCTGGGTTAACAAGTCCCAGACAGGAAGGCACTAGTGTCTGGGGAAAAAATCATCATAGTAGTAACTGCCGATCATCAAAGACCCAATGCACACCACGCACCATGCCAGGGTCTTGACATACAACACCTATATTCTAATGGTCACGCATACAAGACCAGGCTGATTGAGCCCATTTCACAGATGAAGAGCGTGAAGCTTAGAAAGTTGTAAATGTGTACAAATTGCAGGCCTAGTATGTGACATATTTGGGACCAGACCTCCTGTCTGAATTCCACAGCCCATGCTATTTCTACTCCCAGCCTGGGGATATCCTTCTCATTTTTTTTAAAGATTTTATTTATTTGACAGAGAACACAAGCTTGTGTGCACAAGCAGGGGGAGGGGCAGGCAGAGAGAGAGGGAGAAGCAGACTCACTGCTGAGCAGGGAGCCCAAGTGGGGCTTGATCCCAGGACTGATCCCAGGATACTGGGATCATGACCTGAGCCTAAGTCAGATGCTCAATGAACTGAGCCACCAAGGTGCCCCCTGGGGACAATCTTCTGTTGACTCATTTCTCTTCTAACTCCTCCACAATGCCCCTCAAGAGGTAAAAAGAAGGACCTCATAGCAAAGTACAAAAAATGAGTAGATAAAATGGAGGAATGAGAAAATGAGAATCACATAGAATTTGGGCATTGTCTGTGGGGTTCATTTACCCAGAGTGCTGCTGCCTCACCCCAAGGATCCTCAAGAGCTGCCTTTGCTCAGTAATTGACACAGGTGTGCAATCCCAACACTGTCCCACATCGCGGTGCCCTTCCTCTGAGTCTTCCCCAATCACCCTTCTGTCCAACTCTGGAAGCTGACCTGCCGTCCAGCCCTTCTCTGAGTCTTCCTCTGGATACTGTACTCTGTTTCCAGTGGAAAAGACAGTCTGGTATCACCTACCTGCCCCCGACTCAGAGGATTCCATTTTCTGCAGGAATCTCCTGGCTGAATGTCACATGGGATCCCTCTGCTACAACTTCTTCTCTTATTTTATTTATTTATTTATTTATTTATTTATTTATTTATTTATTTATTTATTTGAAAGAGGCAGAGCATAAGTTGGGGGGGAGCAGAGGAGGAGGGAGAGGGAAGGGGAAAGAATCTCAAGCAAACTCTGGTGAGTGTGGAACTCGGTGGATGTGGGGCTCGATCTCACCACCTGAGATCATGACCTGAGCTAAAACCAAAAGTCGCATGCTTAACCAACTGAGCCACCCAGGTGCTACAACCTCTTCTCTTTAAAGAGTGAAGTTTAGGTACATGGTCATTCCCTGATGGGCTTCTTTACCATACTCTCAAAGTGTTTTACAAGTGGGCTTATGAGAAGAGTCTCAGCAGGCACAGAACATATGGTCAACTAAGAAAAGTTCTGAAACCACCTTGATATTTGCAGTAGGATTTTAGTGGGATGTTCTATTTGGGACTAGCCACTGAAAAGATATACCAATGAGTGAGCATAGGTGGGTGGTCAAAAACCAAAGCCTCACTCTTAAGAGATAGAGAAGGCAAGACCATGGAAATCACTGTATAAGCAAACATCTGTAAATCCTGAGTCTGAATTCCTATAAACCTGGAAGTCCTAGGAAGCAGGAGGAATGGAGATGCCAAGGATTAGTTCCTTGGCCTAACATGCTATACTGATTAAAAAAAGAAAAAAGAACCTGTACCCCTGAAGCAAATAATACATTATATGTTAAGGAAAAGAAAAAAAAAAAGATAACTCACCATCCTTATCTTATCTCTAGCTTGTATACTTCCCCCAGAAGAAAGTCCTGGTTTTCACTGTGCCTCATAGCATTGTACAGACATTCAGGTGCACTCACTCAGGTGGTGTATAGCAGACATCCTAAAGTCAAGATACTGACCATGCAGCAAAAAGAACAAGGTAATTCTCACCTGGTGAAATTATAGAGGTTTTTGCAAAGGGCAGTGCAGAAATATGCTACTAAGTGAAGAAGGGTGAATCTTTCCTATAGGGGTTTACAGGGTTATTTTAAAAATCAGATGTGATCCTGTATTTGAAAGCATGCTCAAAAAAGGTGGCCAACTGCAAGGTGAAGGACAGACTTCACAGAAACTACTCCAGTAAACAAAAAGGGTTATTGTCCTAACAAACTGTAATAGTTGCTCTTTACTGAGCACCTATTATGTAACAATTAAAGGAAGGGACTACAAGTGGTCTGCACATCCTTTCTTAGCTTCTTTCCTGGGTTTCACAGGAAAGCTACATTCCCAGTCCACTTGCAGTTAAGAAGGATCAGGCAGGGATGGCTGGGTGGCTCAGTCGGTTAAGCATCTGCCTTTAGCTCAGGTCATGATCCGGGGGTCCTGGGATCGAGTCCTGTGGGCTCCTAGCTCAGCAGGGAGCCTCCTTCTCCCTTTGCCTGCCTCTACTTATTCTCTTTTCTCTTTTCTCTCTTTCTCTCTGTAACAAATAATAATATCTTAAAAAAAAAAAAAAAGGATCATCTAATTACTTTTGCCAGAAGCAGTATTTGTCATTTTCTGGCCAATTCATTTGAGATCCAGGATGCTACCTCCATTTTCTTCCTTGCTTTCAGTAGAAAGATGGAGAGCTCATGTTGAGACATGGAACTCCATGATGGAAGCAGCCTACGTCTCTGTGTCACCAGTTAGGAAAGATGTACATCAAATTTAATGTGCACATAAGTCATTCAGATTTTATATTTTTTTGCATCATCTAGAAGTTATTTTATCTTATTTTATTTTATCTAACTAATAAACAGGTACTATTTACATTGTTAAGCTTATTTAAAAATTTTAATGACAAAGCTAGTAATACACATATGCTCTCATTGCAAGTACTTCTAACAACATACATAAATCTAGCCCTTCCCTTTACCACATTCCTCTAAAACTCAGCTTTCTCCACAGAGGTAACTACAATAAAAAAAATATGGTGTCTTATTTTAAAGGTAATTTTAAGCTTTTTAGTGCTATAAAATGTGATTTTTTAGCAGACTGGGTAGTGATGTACATAAACCGTTCTCCCACTTGCCTTTGTCACTTAATAAAATGAATGCAGCATCATTCCATAAAAACACATATAAATCCACCTCATTATTTTAACTACTCCCTAGGACTCTAAAGTATGTACATTCCATAATTAACTATTTTCCTCCTGATGGACACATAAGTAGTTTCCATTAGTTTCTATGCTTAATAGAACTGAATCAACATCTTTAGACATTAGTTCTTGGGCCAATGTGCATAGGAAAGACACAGAAAACCAAAATTGGGATAAAGTAGAGAGGATACGAAAATTGTACATTTTTGTAGCTATTGCCAAAATATCATCCTACATATCATGTGTGTAAATAACTTACCATCTCTTATTTTGTTTTTTAAATCCTTTAACTTTTGGCCAAACTTATGAAAAAAGAATGTCTCACAGTTATATTAATTTGTATTTCCCTACACAGTTATATTAATTTGTATTTCCCTATTTTCTAATCAAGTTGAGCAGAAAATGAGCTTAATCTCTTGCCCATATAAAGCTACATTTTTGCAGCGATGTTCTGACTCCCAGGATTCCTCTGAACAAGCCTTGAAATTCTGACATCAAGAAGATATTTTCCTTTTATGCTGAGAAGCAAAGATGTGGTCAGAATAACTGCGTGCCAGAGATTTGAACCAGACAGGACATAGTCAGCTCGTGAGGAGCATGAAGAGGATGGCAGGGGAGAATAATTTCCAGAATCCATGAGAAAGACCACAAGCAAAACCCGGTCCAAAGAGCATAGGGCAGGCTGGGAGTTGCAGATCTGCAAGTTCATCATCATGTGGAGAAGTGACCATAAGGGAGAAGGTGGTAGATCGGGGGGCAGGGGTGGGGGTGAGGAGCATGCAAGGACACTTACATAAATAGGCATGGAAAGGTTCTGACCTACTTCTACCAGCTGGAAGTTGTCAAGTGATCCATGTGGGCAGGTCTATGGATCAAAGATCCCAAAACTTGGACATCCCACCTTACCTTCTTCTACATATTGTCAGGCAGGGTATAACTGTTTCCTCTGCATCATCTAATGATTTATTGAAAAATTCTAGTAGTGCAACATTTCCTGATGACCCTGGGAGTTCCAGCGTATCCCTGCCAATGTACCTGGGCTGGGAGCTATCTTTATGTCTCTTGAAGATGGCTACTTCCTCGCTTGTATATGGTGAATCCCTCCACTGAGGTTGGGGTTACATGAATGGGTAGGGTCAGTGAATGATGACACACAGTGGAGACAAGCCAGGAGTACCATGAGGACATGGGAATTCTCAAGTTCTATGAGCAGTTCTAACACTTTGTATTTCTTCCATGACAGCCAAAGGCCCTACCAGGGATTATTTTAAACCAGTGAACGTTACCTCTGATACTTTGATTAAACAGTTTGCTTGACTGATTCATTCATTCATTCATCCATCCATCCATCCATCCATCCATCCATCCATCCATCTAGCAAGTGCTTACTGCATATATGCTGAGGGCAAACACTAAGTAAAAAAAAAACAACAACAAACAAACTAGCAAAGCACCTACTCAGGCCATGGATGCAAGGATGGTAAGGAGGAGACAGATTTGGGTTTCAGAAGGTTAAGGTCTATGCAAAAGGATGGGGGAATCTACAACAACTCTGAGTTCTAAAGGCTGGCTGACTAGGTATAACTGGTTCTTAGCTGAGACTGAGGATACATTTTGAGGGGGAAGAGCTGATGGTGATTTCAGTTAGAGGTAGAGATGAGGAAGGTGGTTAAGTCAGTGAGGGTCAGGTAGATGGTAAGGTTTTGCCAGTTGTCCAGGTGGAGATGTCCAGTGAGAAAAAAAACATGGGTATGGCTATCAGGAGAGGGTCCCAGGATGCAAAGTAGGTTTGGTTGCATCAGAACTCATGTGAGGCCATACAGGGGGAGGAAAGTCAAATGTTGTACATACATTGGCCTATATTGTGTCTCCTCCCCTGCCAACATAATTGTAAACCAAAATTACACAAAACTTAATAAAGCCAGGGAAGAATTTAAAAGGAGAAAGTCCTCCCCCATAAATCTATGACTCAGAGGAAGTTTTCCTATGTCCTTAAGCTCTTTTCCAAGCATGTATCTGTGCCTTGGCCCTTGTATTTCCTATGCCTGTGTATTTGTGGCTAATAGTATACATGAAGTTGTAGCTCATGACTTTTCTTTTTTTTTTTTTTTGCTCATGACTTTTCAACCTCAAATCTCCTCTCTTGGGTCCCCTTCAGGAACTGATAACCTTTGTTCAGGCTGAGCTTATAGCCACAATACACAATATCCACTCTAATGAATGTGTCTGTTCGGACAGCTAGCCACTCTTCAGTAACTCCAGTTTCTCATGACATACAGAGCAAGGAGCTTGAGGCAATCTTGTGTCCAGGTCCTGGAGGTGCAAACTTCATGACACATCCTTTATCTAATTGGGGGACAGTGACTGTCAAAATTTTAGACACGTGACTACTTATTCTAGCTGAAGCTTTACCCAGGAATTCTGATCCATGATCATAAGGAAGGCTGAGGAGTCTGGGTAAAATAGGGACTGCAAGCCCAGAGTCCTACCCACTCAGCTCCTTCTTCCTTCTGGTGGCAGTGAGCCCTGACATCCACAGAATTCTTAGGTGCCCTTTGAGCATTGCTGGAGAAGCTGAGTGCTACATGACCCTGCCTCAAACATGGACTTTATCTAGGGCTGACAACCAGCCTGAACACATGGAACATATTTGTCTTTGTGATTCTGTCCTGCATTCTATAGTGACTTTATTGGGACACCGTAAAGGTCCTGTATTCAGTTTTCAGTAAATTATTAAAATCTGGGCGTTAGAACTATTCTTCAACCACAGTAATTGGCAATTAAATCAGTTAAGACAACACCAGCTGAAAATCATACCTCCACAAATAAAGATCTGGTCTCTCTAGAGGTTTGGCTGATGGAAGATCAAAAGGGGAGTATTTAGAATTAAAAAAAGAAATTAATTCAAGGAAATATATATTTGGCCATAGTCCCAAGTCATGAACAAGTAACCACATGTAACTTTAATTAACCACATGTAACATGTAATTAACTACATGTAACTTTTGACCTGTATAATGGGACTATTGATGACTGCCTCTCCCATAGTAACTAAGCTTCTGCAGACAGCAAGTCCACAGTTCCAGGCTTCCGAAACTCAATCAGTGATACGCCCAGCCCAGAAAGTCAGCCAATCAGTGACAGGCTCACATTCCAGGTGGCATCCAATCGGGGGCCATGCTTCTGAAAGTCAGCAGATAGGTAGCAGCCTTACTCTAGCGACCACCAAACACCCCTCAATGTCTGTCAGTCCCTAAACACTCTGCTCCTGAATGTTACCCAATCTTTGAATGACCAACATAGCCAAACCTCATAGAGGGTCATCGGTGACTTTGTTCAGAAAGACTGCACCTTACAAGTACAGTTCTCCCTTCAGCCAAAGGGGGAATTCACCTTTTTTGGATCAGTGAGTTCAACCCGTTCTTAGTTCACAAGTTCACAACCCTTTCAACTGTTCTCTCAACCTGTTTACGGACTTGGTTCATGACAGACTGACATGGCCGAGAGAGGTGCAAATTCAATCTTTTCAGTTCTTGCAGTGGTTGCTTGTATCCGTTTTTATTTGTGTATGTTGGAACCTCAAAATGTCCAACACAAGTGTAAATGTTGTGACAAATTTTATGAATGGTGGACATTTATTAAATGAGAACAAGTCCCTTCAAAGCTTTTTGTACAGTACGCAACTCTTAATTCAATATAGAAAATGACGGAAAGCCAGATATAAACTGGTATATGCTAACAGCTGAGTGTGGGAGATGTAAAATTTCCTTGACTGGTACCAAAGAGGTGAAAAAAAATAATGCATTTTTTTGTTTAGGAGACATTCAGATTAAAAAGCCTAATCACAGAAGTTGTAATGGCCTTCTACACTGTATATCATCATCAATCTTTCACCTCAAGTTAGAAACAAATTTCCAGGTGCTAGGACAGAATCTACTGCAATAATAAAAAATATAATAGCTCCATTTACTATTACAGAGATTATCAAAGATCAAAATGCCTCACCTTTTTTACAGCATAACCACAGATGCATGTAATGGCAATTACAGGATACATTTTCCTTAGGCTTGTCAAAGTTTTCTCATGAAAAAGGCTTCCTTATGAGACCATTATTGTGAGTAAAGTCATTTGAAAATGTGACTTCAGAAACAACAGCAATTTTTTGCAGAGACTTCCTTTTTTTTTTTTAACTTAGGAGTTAAAGTGGTTAAATTAGATGAAAAAATGCATGAATCTATGGTAGATGTTGGTGGTACTACCCATTTTTCTCCATAATGCCTCTCAAACAGCATCTGATGTCCTTTTTATTGAAATGAGGGAGGGTGGTTCCTGGGTGGATCAGTTGGTTAAGAAACTGAATCTTGATTTTGGCTCAGTTGTGAGATGGAGCCCCAGGGATTCCACTTGAGATTCCTTCTCCTTGTCCCTCCACCCTTCCCCCTGCTTGAGCTCCCTAAACAAACAAATTCTTGAAAAAAGAAAGAAATTGAAGGGATACTTATAGAATTATTCTTATTTTAACATTAATATTCTTTGAACGGAGTTGTTCAAGTTTTTAAATCACCATGAATTTTGGGGACTTTGTTAGCATTCAGCAGCCTTCTATTCTCATTCAAAAATCCAGGGGCGCCTGGGTGGCTCAGTCAGTTAAGCGACTGCCTTCGGCTCAGGTCATGATCCTGGAGACCTGGGATCGAGTCCCACATCGGGCTTCCTGCTCGGCGGGAAGCCTGCTTCTCCCTCTCTCACTCCCCCTGCTTGTGTTCCCTCTCTGGCTGTGTTTCTCTCTGTCAAATAAATAAAATCTTAAAAAAAAAAATCCACTGGCTCTCTTTAACAAATGCAGTTGAAAGAATCTTCACTTTACTTGAAACACTGATATCATATTTTAATTTTGAAGAAAAGGCCCCCCCTAAAAACTCCTGTTGACTTTTTAAATAAACCCCTGAGCAAAGTCTACTAATTTCTTCCTCATAGTTTTCAATATTCCTCTAGCAAGAAGACTGTGTGCACTGAAAGAACAAACAGTATTATTAAAGTATTCTATCGATTAAAGGGATTTTTTGAATGCATTAGAGAAAGAACTGAAAAATGTTCCCCTTTAGGTGTCAAAGCTGTTCCTAAGATGAACAACATTACTTATGAAGTGGAAAAGAACATCTGACTTGAAGTAGTTAATTATTATGGAATTTGTCAAGATTATAATTCAGAATGGATTTCATCACATGAAAAATTTTATTTAGTAACATGGATGCTCCTGAATATTATTCCAGCAAAAGAACAAGAAGAAGAGACTAACATTTGTTAACAATGCTCATTTTTGTCAGAGGATGACTTTTTTTTTAAGATTTTATTTATTTGACAGAGAGAAACACAGTGAGAGAGGGAACACAAGCAGGGGGAGTGAGAGAGGGAGAAGCAGGCTTCCTGCCAAGCAGGGAGCCCGATGTGGGACTCGATCCCGCGTCTCCGGGATCATGACCTGAGCCTAAGGCAGTCGTCCAACCAACTGAGCCACCCAGGTGCCCCAGAGGATGACTTTTTTTAAAAAGATTTTATTTATTGTTTGAGAGAGTGAGCATGAACAGAGGGGAGCAGCAGAGGGAGAGGGAGAAGCAGACTCCCCACTCAGCAGGGAGCCTGCTATGGGGCTCGATCTCAGGACTCTGGGATCCTGACCTGAGCCGAAGGCAGACATTTAAACTGACTGAGCCACCCACACCTGCGGAATAATTTTTTTTTTTTGAAGTTAAGAAATGTAACACAATCCTGAAGAACGGAAAAGTGAAAGATACCATGAAAGATGGTATTACATGATTCTATAAAGGTAATTTGAAGAGCAGCTCTCAGAATTATTAACCTTGCTGGTACATGTTTAGTATACCAACTGATCATGTTAATATTGAGCATATGTTCTTATTAATTAATTTTCAAAGGACAAAATAATGAAATAAGTAAAAGGTCACCATTGTAAGTTATGCTAAAATGTAAACAGAAGACAGACTGAAACTGCAAAGAATTTTATAAGCAAATTCCATAAAATGAGAAACAGAAATCATCAAAGGAATGTAGCTAAAGAAAGAGGTACCTAATTTTGGTGTTTCCTCAAATTTTCTATGTTTAAGTCCTAACCCCAGTACCTCAGAATACAACCGTATTTGCAGAAAGGGTCTTTAAAGAGTCAATTAAGTTAAAGTGAAATCATTAGAGTGGGCCATAACTCACTTTAACAGGTGTTCTTATAAGAAGGGATTAGGATACCTATACACAGAGCGAAGAGGACTGTAAGACACAGGGAGAAGAATGCCATCTACAAACCAAAGAGAGAAGCCTAAGAAGAAATCTTGATCTTAGATACCTTGATCTTAGACTTCTAGCCTCTGGAATTGTAAGAAAATAAGCTTCTGTTGAGTAAGCAGCCCAGTTTGTAGTACTTTGTTATGGTTGCCCTAGCAAACTAATAAAGATGAATAAAATTACTCAAATTTAACTAGGTGCCCTGAATTTTTGGTTGCTAAATCTTTAAGCCCTAGGTAAGAGAAAACCAGAAGTCAACTTACCCACATTACACCCACCCTCAAGAATCGCAAGAAAGCATGCAGATGAACAAGAGATGGCTTCTAAGGCTCACCCATGTCCAAGAATAAATGATTCTCAGCTCCCACACACTGATACAGAAACATGAGGAGAAAAGTACAAGAGAGCCAGCCTATAGGTCAATCTCACTCATGAATGTGGATGCAAAAATCCTAAATATGATCAAAATTTACTTAATCTGCAACATATAAAAACATATAAAAAGAATACTTGAAACAAACTATCATTAGAAAGTCAGTTAATGTAAATGTAATATAAATTACTGTTTTCTGGTAAAAGAGAAAATTCATACATTTGATTTAATGAAAAACAGTACTTGATAAATTTGACTATACATTCAGGATTTTAAGAAAAGGAAAAATCCTCTTGGCAGTTTAGTAACAGGAAGGAGTTCTTTAACTTGTTAAAGATGATCAGTCACTGGTGAAATTCTGAAAGATTTTCATCTGAGATAATGATGCTCTACATGGCAATTCAACACTGTATCACAGATCCTCACCACCACAATAAGGCAGATAGTATAAACAAAATATACTGAAATTATACAGGATGAAATAAACTTGTCATTGGTCAGAAATGATATGATTGTGTATGTGAATAATCCAACATAATCTAAGGAAAATATATGACAAATAATAGTTTTCTGGTAATTCATTATTTGTAACAAAATCAATTGTGTTAGGAAAAAAAGCTGAAATGTAAAATTAAGACATACAATCTGCTAGGCTTGGAATGCATTTAACATAACATGTATATGACCTTTACAAAGAAATTTTGTAGTCTTAATGAGAGAAATTTTAGAAGACTTAAACGGGAAGATATGCTTTGTTGAGAATTAAAAAGCACAGTAACAATCTTGTTATATGATCTCCCTCCTGCATTTATTATATATTTTAATTCTCACAATCTCATAGGGGATAGGCTAGGTGTAATTGCCCCAAACTTCTAGCAACTGTGGGTCCATAAATTCAAAGAATTTACCCAAGGTCACACAGTAAGTAGCAAGGCCAGAACTTGAATACACATTTCTCTGTTTCTCCAATCCCTGGTTTTTGCAAAATACCACTGGAGTAGACTCTGCTAGTGCCCTCCCATATACCTTAGATATTTCTTACCAACTCTATGCGTCCCTTGCCAGGCTTTCTGCGTGCTTTGCTGCCGAGGTGTTCACACATTTAACCCTAGGAGGATGACCCTTGGGCATCAGAGTTGGCTGGCTCACACAGAGTCAGGAATGTCTAGCAATTTTACATTCCTTCCAATTTTGTATTCCTTCCTCTAAATCCCCAGATAATCAATGGCTTCCCTCCTGGTACAGAGAATTGGAATTGGAAAAGGAATTTTACATTCCCATATCCAATCCCAGAATGGTCCACAGCCAATGACAGAACAGCTCCTTTGCCTCAAAGTCAAAATATTTAGGTGTACTTTGTGCTCCAGAGCTCCCTGTAGGATTAAGTTAAATCTGAGATCTCACCTGAAATGATACACTTACTTGGCTTCTTCCCTTTTTCTATCCTGCTTCCTTCACTCCCTCAAGAGTTTCTCCTGGAAGGGACGCCTGGGTGGCTTGGTTGGTTAAGCAACTGCCTTCGGCTCAGGTCATGATCCCGGAGACCCGGAATTGAGTCCCAAATCGGGCTCCTTGCTCAGCAGGAAGCCTGCTTCTCCCTCTTTCACTCCCCCTGCTTGTTCCCTCTCTGGCTGCGTTTCTCTCTGTCAAATAAATAAAATCTTAAAAAAAAAAAGTTTCTCCTGGAAGCAAATCCTTAATAAAATACTTGCATCTGCAACCTTGGTTTATCTGGGAGCACGTGACCTACGAAATCCACACTGTGAGATATATTTACTTCAAATTCACAGTCTAGATAGTAAGCCCCAAGTCAAGTGAATATGCTTATTATATGAGCTTTATAAACTATATTATGAAATTGGAATTGGAAGTAATGTTAAATTATTATTCAGTTAGAATATTAATAGAATATTCACATAATTCTTTTAGTGATCTCTGCCAAGAGATTGTAATTGTATCTCCTTGGCTTTGTTTCTCTTTTGCTAAATGAGAATATAGAATCAGATACTCGATAGGCTTGTGGATCTCAAAAGGAGGTGATTATGCCCCCCAGAAGACATGTGATAAAATCTTGAAACCTTACAACCCCTTTGACAAAAAATGACCTGGCCCCGAATATCCACAATGCTGACACTGAGAAACCATGATCTAAGCTCAGATGAGTTTCTAAAATTCATCTATTAACCCTACCTTCGTCTACAGTGTGTCAGATCATGATTTCAGTGTAATCAATGCATTTTACGTCTATGAGAAATGACTGAACCCAGTCAGATCATTTGGTGCCCACCAGTTAGTTATTGGTCTGTTTATCAGCGACTGATGGTCAATTAGGGTAGACTACTTCTGCGTGGACACACAGCCTTTAAAACTGAACAGTGACTTGCTTGCAACTCTAGAACATATTTAAATATGAGGAACAGAGAATAGAGATTACCTAGGGAAAGCAAATACAATGCAATCTCCTTTACGTAAAGTAGCATGGGTAAATTAAAGCCTGTCACGTGCCATTTTATGACACACAATAATCGTAGACAGTTTAATTAAAAAGCTCTAAGAACAGTATGTACTTTTGGCTTTTTATCTTAATCTTGGTAACCAAGAGAAACTAATTTAATACTCTTAATTTACTGTTCTTAATAGAGCAGGTTTCCAATCACAGTTGCCATGTTACAGTTTTATAGACCAGTGAACACATTAAAAGTAGCTGTGATTAGAAGTTCATTTGTTACATTTACCAAAAACTTCCTACTTCTATTTTTTTTTTGACTTAATACATATCATGGTTACTGTCAATTGCCCATGGTTAAGGTGCCATTAGAACAGCTGGAATTAAATGAAGTAATACTACACTACCTACTTCTGTATTTTATTCATTTTAAAATTTAATTGCTTTATAATGAAGCATAACATAGAGCCAAATATGGGTGCAAATAAAGAAATATTAGACTTCCATGAGGGAATTAATTCCACAAAACCATATACAGAATTTCTTTCTATGAAACCCTCATCCTGGATGAAATAGAGAAACATATGCAAAGATAAACTATTTTGGATTAATAAGAAGAAAAATGAGATAAAGACATAAAGCTGGATTCCAAAGATAGACACTTGTTGTACAGGCTTTACTCTTCTTTCCAGGTTCCTAAAAGGAATGTAAATAAAATAAAATGGGCCCGGAGGGCTGTGAAATGATTCCATGGTAGGATAGATCAGGTTAAGAAACTTCTTCACTCAAACCCGACACAGCAATGATATAACAAGCTCTCAAGAGACAAATGGCAAATGCCTCACTGGTCCTGTGTTGAATATTGGAATATTGAAGTTTTTGGAAATTAAGACTAGGATATTACATTTTATGTATCTTTCTCAATCTGCTACTTGATATTTTATCATCTACTTCTTCATAATCAGCAAGATTTTGTGAACTGCACCTTGAAGATCAGGAAGTGGAAATGCAGAGATAAGTTTACACAAGGCAGAAAGACGTAATAGAGCAGTGCTGTGGTCTGAATGTTGAGAGAAATCCTGATGTCCCACAGGATGGTATTAGGAGGTGGGGCCTTTGAGAGGTAATTATTTAGGCCATGAGGGTGGAGCTCCTGTGAATGGGATTAGTGCTTATAAAAGTGACCCCACCAAGAGATGGCCCATTCAAGTGAGGGTACAACCTGAAGTCTGCAGCCGAAAAGAGGGGCCTCACCCAGCCATGCTGGCAACTTGATCTTGTATTTCCCAGCCTTTGGGAGCTGTGTGAAATGTTGTTTGTAAGCTACCCAATCTGTGGTATTTTGTTACAGCTGCCCAAACAAAGACAAGCAGTATTCAAACTACTTTTTTTCTCATATTTCTCATGATTCATGGGAAAAACAGCCTACAAATTCTCATAAATAATACCCAGATTTTGTATGTCAATACCTTCATTACTCAAAATAATTTCTGAATGAAAATACATGCACTTTAGTTAAGTGCTTAGCTTTTTTTTTAGTGTAAGAAAAAGAGGTAAATCTATTTATAGAGTGTACATCAAGCCTGGAGATGTAGAAAAGCATGTAGACTATAATCGAGAACACCTTCACTCTGTAAATTAGTAAAATAATGCCATCTGTGTTCTAGACTTTATGCATACTGATAAAGAACAATCTCTAAGACATATCATTAATTAGGGGGCAAGAAAATTTCAAAACAATTTTATACTACTATATTATTACATTGGTAGAACAATCAAATGTACATGTATACCCATATAGAATGAACTCATAATATACTTCTATAGCGGTAGGGATGAGGGGGCCTGAAGAGAAGTCAAGAGATCATTTTAACTATATGCTTCTCATTTTTACAGTGTGTAAATGGGTATAGAACACCACTTCAGATCAGTGACAAATCAGCTGCAAACACTTCACACCTGGCCCTGATGTTCCAATCACTTTGAGGACAAGGGTGGAATAGCTTCCTGTAAAGGGTCCTGGTTTCATGTGAAAGGGTACTGGGCGAACTGTCAGAGAGCTCGGTTTTATTCCTCCTCTGGCACAAACTACCTTGGTGATCCTGAGCTAATCATCATTCCCCTAAGCTCCAGACTCGCCATTCATAAAATAACTTCTAAGGTCTTGTCCTGCTTTACTATTTCAATTATTTGTCAACTGATCAGTTTCCAGTGAGACATGGACAAGGTCAGGTGAACAGTATTTATCACAAGGCCACATTATAGCTGAAAATAGGACTAATGACCCCTTTTTCTGAGTTATTTTTGCTTTCTTATCAATGATGTTCCCAGGCCAGCATTATTATAATACCTGGTGAATGAGAAGATTACTGAAAATCTAACTGCTCAACTGCTTCTTCTTCTTGACAAGATCCAATCCAGGACAAGTGTCCACAATCTCCCCTGGGAACATGAAGTACAAGCCCAGACGGATCACAAGCCCCTCTTAAATTCCCATTACTGATATTCCATGTGGGCATGCTCTCATTTGCTGCAGTCTACTAAATAAACATAACCTGACTACAGGTGTGTTCCTATCTGTCTTGGACTACTGAAATAGAACACATAAACAACAGCAAGAGATTTAATCTACATCTTTGAAAATGGTCTTGTCTATATTCTCAAATTATCATCCCATTCCTCACAACTCCATCATTTAACTATCTTGACCTTTTGTTCTTTCACTGAAACTTTAACATACCCACACACTGCAGTCAATTACATTCAGAAACATTACTTATAGCCTTTAAAAGATTTGTGTTAATTATTTACTGCTGTGTAACAAATTACCCCCAAATCGAGTGACTTAAAGCAACAAACATTTATTATCCCACAGTGCCTGCGGGTCAGGAATTTGAGAGTGGCTTAGCTAGGTAGTCCTGGCTGGTTCAGGGTCTCTCATGAGATCCTGAATCCTGCCTGCAACCTCATGGAGACCTACATAAACTGTTTAATGTAAATTAGTGTCTTAAAAATCACTAAATGATTAGTGTATTTTCCTACTGACAGATGTCCCACTGAATAATTATAATCACCTCACAGACATTTTAGTATGTATTTTTCCTAAATATAGTGTCATATGTAGGCCTCCTAATAACCCTGTGAATCCATTTTTCAGATGAAGAAACTGAAACTTGGACAACTATCTTGCCCTGTATCATACAGCTATGGGGAGGTTGAATCAGGATATGAGAACAAAATTATCTAACACCCTATGTGGTGCTTTCTATACAAGATCAGAACTTCTAGAGAAAATAAATTTTTAAAAATAAAGGAGAGAAATAGGAATATTTATTAATTAGGTCCTTACTGGATAACATGAATGTTTACATACATTATCACACTTAAGCAAGTCTATTCTCTTATGTCAAGTCTGTTTACAATTGCTAGTCCAGAAATCACTCCCCCTTGATAAAAATGGCATTTGAAAGATTTTGGAAATAATAATAAACTCATGTCACCAGGACTGCCAAAATTTTCTCATCCATGAATAAGCACAGAGGTCCAAAGGGGAAGCCATTATATTTAGTCTTGATATTTTTTGCTTCCCTTTTCTTTGCTCTTTTCTGAGTACCTTTCTATTTCATTTCTTGTCTTTCTATAGAACAGAGAAAGATCAAATATATGTTATGCCTGTTGATAAAATGACTGCAACAAGAAGTTGCAAATATTTTATTTCTTCACTTTAGCATTTTGAGGCATTTATTTCTAGCTCTGGGTATTCAGGAAGAGAGCAAGAAAAGGACTCAGGGAAAGGTACATCACATAGGATCTGAGACTTTAAATATTTATGTGAAAAAGAAGATTAAACTGCATTTAATTTCGCATAGTTTTTTCAACGCTGAAAGGCGCAGATATCAGAGAGAAGGAAGAATCACTGGAAATACAGTTGATATAAAACTATACTAAAGGGGTCACTCTCAGTGTATGACTCTCAATGCACTTTTAAATATATGTCAAGTGAAACTAGGCACATTTTCTTTGATCACATCATCAAATATTAAGCTGACAGTGTAGTGGAAATAATTCAAGATTTAGAGTCAGGAATAAATAATTTCAGATTCTAGTTTTACCATGACCAGTTATATAACTTTGGACAACCTGTCTATGACTCAGTTTCTCTGTAAAATGGGAGTAATGATGATGCCTATTTTTCCTGATTGTGTTAAAGGTTAGAACTAATGTAGAAAATTTGCCTAGTACAGGGTAAAGCTCAGGAAGTGGGCTTTTAATCAATCCTAATTTACATTTTTTTATTGGCTTAGAGAAGATGTGCTATTTCAGGAGTGCTATAAAGAGAAATGTTCTGGGGTGCCTGGGTGACTCAGTGGGTTAAGCGGTTGCCTTTGGCTCAGGCCATGATCCTGGGGTCCTGGGATAGAGTCCTAAGGCAGGCTTCCTGCCCCTCCTGCTCATGCTCTCTCATGTGTGCGCTCTGTCAAAGAAATAAATAAAATAAAATCTTTTAAAAAGGGAGAGAGAGAAATGTTCCCTCACTTCTTCCTAGTACTCGGTCCTTAAATCCCAATACTTGGACCTCCACCTGCTCTTAGGTCAGTTTACCTACACCTTGTAAGTGCTGAAGCCCAAAGCCGCTTTGAGCAAAGAACATGTCTCCTTTCTTCATATGTGTGAAGTTTCCAGAAATCAAGTGGGTTTACTTCAACTATGTTTCTGGGAATTTTAGATTTTTCTTTTCTCAAGTGTGAGCCAGACTTTAAAAATGACATCCCATTTAAAAATACTAAGATATTCACTTTAGCTAGCTGGATAAAATGGATGTGTGTGTGTGTGCTTCTAATCCTTCCTGAATATAGATGATACACAAGAAAAATCCTTTTAAACCTCACAGATCGACACTTTTATTTGCTCAAAGTCAGAAAAATACCCTATAAAAATATGTTACTTCTTAATCAGCTTTTGAAAGTCTTTTGTATAAACAGCTGCCAAAAATAAATATGTTGATAGATCTTTAGAGACTAATATTTATATTACTTGCATGTGCTCAACAGTGAATCGTAAGGAAATGGAAAGATAAATATTCCATTGCCCCCAAAACTTATAAAAGACTGATTATTGCAAGTCAATAGAGACTAGTTCACTTTAGCAGTAGGATACTATAAAATCTGGCCAGTTTGAGAGTACAAAATTTGAGAAACTTTAAAGGAATGGGCTCTGCCAGTTGTCAGTAAGAATTCATCAATCTATGGGGACTCAACTTAAGTTCCACACAGACTTATATTTTAAACTCTTTGCTTATTAGGTTTAGAAAGACCATTTTTACAGAGAATACTTTTTTGGCTTTACTCCAAATCTCACTTCTTTGGACTTTCCAGGCAGTTTTGGGGCTTGAAACTTACATTATAGTCAACTCACCTCTCTTTCTTCCTACAAACCAGTGTTGAGAGTACATTTTATCACGGGGTTAACTTGGAAATATTCTCACTTCCCAAACTTTCTTTACCCAAGATTCAAACCATCCTGAACACTATTGCTCTCTTGATGGTTCAGCACAATGTTTCTGTGAATCCTCTCCTTATATTCTCCTGCATTCTCTGTGGTGGTGAGGTATCCCTCTGTTTATTTCTATAATGACAGCGCAATTCAGACCAGTCACTTTGAATCAGAAGTTTGGATCTTGGGGCACCTGGGTGGCTCAGTCGTTAAGCGTCTGCCTTCAGCCCCTCATTGCATCATCAGGCTTCCTGCTCAGTGGGAAGCCTGATTCTCGCTCTCTCACCGCCCCCTGCGTGTGTTCCCTGTCTAGCTGTGTTTCTCTCTGTCAAATAAATAAATACAACCTTAAAAAAGAAAAAAAGAGACAAAAAAAGTTTGGATCTTAGACTTTGGATCTCGGACTTTAGTCTGAGTCTTGCACCCAAGAGCAGGAGGTAATATTGGCATTACCTATAGTGGATCAATTATGAAGAATGAAATGAAGGCATGGCAATACAAGTGAGGTCAAAATTAAAAAATAATAAAAACTGATAAGCTGGACTTCTTTAATGAAGGAAAAAAAATTTCCACTCTGTCAAAGACAGTATCAGGATTATTAGAAGAGAAGCCACAGACTAGGAAAAGATATTTGCAAAAGATACATATGAGTAAAGGCTATTACCCCCTGGCGTACCTGGGTGGCTCAGTTGTTAAGCATCTGCCTTCAGCTCAGGTCATGATCCCGGAGTCCTGGGATTGAGTCCTACATCGGGCTCCCTGCTCATCGGGAAGCCTGCTTCTCCCTCTGCCCTCCAGCCCCACCCTCCCCTGTTGTCTCTCATGAATAAAATCTTTACAAAAAAAATCCACAGACCACAAAAAAGTATATGAAAAGATGCTCCATACTACATGTCATTAGCGAAATACAAACGAAAATAACAGTGAGATCCCACCACACACCTATTAAAACGCCCAAAGTCCAGAACACTTACAACAGCAAATGCTGGTGAGGATGTTCTGCACAATTTACCTTCCTCTCAATTTTACTATAAACCTAAAACTGCTCTAAAAAAACAAAGTCTTAAAAAAATTAATACAAAAGAACTGAAGTTCTTATTAGTCCTTAATATTTGCTGAAATGGAAACTTATGAAGATCTTAGTCACAAATGTATCATCCACATTCTAACACCACAGCTGACATATAAGAGGGACTGAAATGAACTGAAATTCTCCTCAATCCAAACCAAATCCCTCTTCTATAGGGAAAAAAACAGACCAAAGTTCATGGAAATCTCAGTGCAAAACTAACTTCTATTTTGGTACCAGAGCTGGCCAGGTGCTCAGGCTGAGCCTCTTGCCAAACACAACCCACACTGCCGGATGAAATATGAAAGGTAACCTCCTTAAAAACATTGCCAAGCTGATAAAAAAAAAAAACAAAGAACAATCAGGCCAAATTTAAGTAAAGGCCAGAACTAGATAATTAATGATATCTTAACTATCGGAAGATATTATTAATTTTGGAAGCCTCTTTTGCCCTGAGGGAGGGTATTTATTGAATTTGACTTTGAGTTTTCAGAATCTTGGTTTAGGATACAAAGGACAAAATGCCTGCTAGAGAGAAAGCTCTCTAGTTTGGTGCTGGGGGAGTGTGGTCGAGTTTCAGGAGTGACCAATTCACTTGGATAGTGGCTGATATATTTAGCTATACACCCCCTCAACCACTCCTCACCACAATGACTCGGAGGAGGAACATCCAACAGAAGAAGAACCCTGAGACTGCAACTCCAGTCACAGAATTACTGGAAATGAACATAAACAATATGACAGAAATGGAATTCAGGGCAGCAATCGTTCAAGCAATGGCTAATGTGGAAAAGAACATTAGTCTCAAAATGGAAGCCCTAATAACAGAAGTGAAAGCTGAGGTTAGAAAGGCTATTAATGAGATGCAATCTAATTTAAATATACTAGCAGCCAGAGTAAGTGAAGCTGAAGATCATATCAAGGATTTAGAAGACAGATGGATTAAGAAGGAGGAACAAGAGTAGTCTTGGAGCAAACAGCTAAAATCCCATGAAAACAGAATAAGGGAAATAAATGATGCCATGAAATGCTCCAATATCAGAATTATTGGAATCCCCGAAGGAGTTGAGAGAGAGAGAAGCCTAGAGGATATTGTTGAACAAACCATAGATGAAAATTTCCCAATATGGGGAAAGAAACAAATGTTCATGTCCTAGAGGCAGAGAGGACACCCCCCAAAATCAATGAGGCCAGAAAAACCTCCAGGCACATAATTGTGAAATTCATGAATCATAAAACCAAAGAATATGTCTTAAGGGCAGCTAGGGGAAAGCGACCCCTTACCTATAGAGGGAGGACCATCAGAATAACGTCAGACCTTTCCACAGAAACCTGGTAAGCCAGAAAGGGCTGGCAAGACATATTCAGGAAGTTACATGACAAAAATATGCAACCAAGGATAATGTACCCAGCAAGGTTGACATTCAAAATGGAAGGAGAAATAAAGAGCTTCCAGGACCGCCAAAGTCTAAAAGATTATGCAACCACCAAGCCAGCACTACAAGAAATACTAAGAGGGGTTCTATAAAGGAGAAACGAACCCAAGAGTGACACAGAACAGAAATTTACAGAGGTAATCTATAGAAACATGAACTTCACAGGCAACATGATGTCAATACAAATGTATCTATCAATAATCACTCTCAATGTGAATGGCCTAAATGCTCCGATAAAAAGGCACAGGGTTGCAGACTGGATAAAACGACAGGACCATCCATATGCTGTTTATAAGAGACTCATCTTGAATCTAAAGACACTTCCAGATTGAAGTGAGGGGATGGAGGACCATCTTTCATGCCAACGGACCCCAAAAGAAAGCCGGGGTAGCTATTCTCACATCAGATAAATTGGATTTTAATCTAAAGACTGTAGTCAGAGACACAGAAGGACACTACATCATTCTCAAAGAGTCTATACACCAAGAAGATCTAACAATTGTAAATATTTATGCCTCCAATATGGGAGCAGCCAACTACATAAGCCAACTGTTAAGCAAAATAATCATATTGATACAAATACATTAATTGTAGGAGATCTTAACACGCCACTCTCAGCAATGGACAGATCATCTAAACAGAAAATCAACAAAGAAACAAGAGTCTTAAATGACACATTGGACCAGATGGATCTCACAGATATATTCAGAACATTCCACCCTGAAACAGCGGAATACTCATTCTTCTCGACTTCACATGGAACTTTCTCCAGAATAGACCACATAATAGGTCACAAATCAGGACTCAAGCGATACCAGAAGATGGAAATTATTCCCTGCATGTTCTCTAACCATAATGCCATGAAACTGGAACTCAACCACCATAAAAAGTTCAGAAGAAATTCAAACACTTGGAAGCTAAAGACAATCCTGCTCAAGAATCTGTGGATCAACCAGGAAATCAAAGAAGAACTGAAACACTTCATGGAAACCAATGAGAATGAAGATACATCGATCCAAAACCTATGGGATATAGCAAAGGCAGTCCTAAGAGGGAAATTCATAGCCATCCAAGCCTCACTCAAAAAAAACCTAAAAAATCCCAAATACACCAACTCTCATTACACCTTAAAGAACTGGAAAATCAACAAAAAATTAAACCAACGCACCACACAAGACAGGAAATAATTAAGATTAGAGCAGAGATGAATGAATCAGAAATCAGAGATACAGTAGAACACATCAACGAAACTAGAGGCTGGTTCTTTGAAAGAATCAATAAGATCGATAAACCATTGGCCAAACTAATCCAAAAGAAAAGGAAGAAGACCCAAATTAATAAAATTATGAATGAAAGGGGAGAGGTCACGACTACACCAAGGAAATAGAAACAATCATCAGAAATTACTATCAACAATTATATGCCAATAAGTTTAACAACCTAGAAGAGATGGATACATTCCTAGAAACCTATAAACTTCCAAGACTGAAACAGGAAGACACTGACAATTTGAATAGACCTATATCTAGTAATGAGATTGAAGCAGTGATCAAAAACCTCCCCAAAAACAAGAGTCCAGGCCCAGACGGATTCCCTGG
>PITA01016323.1:0-46980 GCA_004023965.1 Spilogale gracilis
TTCAGGGAGAGAAAGGAAACATGAGAGACTTTGGACACAGAAACAAACTGAGGGACTTGGAGGGAGAGGGTGGGGGGAATGGGAGAGCCTGGTGGTGGGCACTGAGGGCACTTATTGCATGGAGCACTGGGTGTGGGGCATGGGCAATGAATCTTAGAGCACTGAAAAAATAAAATAAATTTAAAGTAAAAAAAAAAAAACACCAAAAATCACACATAATGGTGTAACAGAAAGAGCCTAATTGGATCTTAAAGATACTCAATACATGTCTCCTTTCTTCTTTCATCTTTCTTTCCTATTTGCTGTTTTACAGAAGACACAGGTTTTTATTTGTGTTTGTTGTTGTTGTTGTTGTTTTTCCCACCAAGAAACACTGTACTTTAATTCAGGGCAGTCCTTGCCTTGAAATTCTTGAAAGGCACAGAGACCAAGCAAATGGCAATGTAGAACATGGTATGGGTTATCTGAGAATCAGTTAATAGGCAATGGTTTCCATGTGATTTATCATCATGTTAATTAGACTTTGACTCTATCAGTCTGCCAAAGAAAGTTAGACTCCCCTGAGCAGAGGACACACACTTGATCTTAGAATGAGAAGGGTAGATGAGTCATTCCCGTTATAAATTGATCTTGACAGGCAATGTCAGAAGCTCAGGGCCAATAAGTCAGTGTCACTTACTGAGTCCTAACCTGGCCACTGTATAATTACTCCTGGGCTTTTCCCCTTGAGTTGCACCACTGTCTTCCTATTTGACAAGGTATTAATTACTGGACCTGGGAAGTTCAATGTGTCTGATTTCACTCAATCATTCAAACTTATGTCAGTCTCCATGCACGTTACAATTAGGCATGGGGAATAAGGCTAGTGGAAAGTAGGGACTAACTTGATTTCCACAGTCCCTCCAGGCAAACCTAAAAAATATATATACTTGGATATCAGAAAATTTTTATTAGCTCATGCCATTATGTGTTTTCATTATGATTGTTATTGCTGTTATTGTCATCACTGGCAAATCTGCCACATGCTCAAAAAGTGTGCTTTTTGCTACATTCTTGGACCACCTGGAATTTAATTTGTGAATTGGGAAAAAATATTTATGTAGGGTTTCCCCAATTTACAAAATGTATATTCTTGAGTGTTAAATGTGTTAAATTTTATATACATGGAGATTCATCTTAAAATCATTTCTCTATTTAGCTATCTCTGGGCCTCGTCTTTGCCTTGGGCAGAGTTAGACCCCTGGCTTTTGTGTCTGCATTACAGCCATAGTCTACTTCTTAAGAATAATTCTTCTTCCTACGTTTTTTCCTTTCCCCATTTTAAGCAAGTAGAGATTTTTGGCCTTTTTAACTCAGGGATAGTTTATGTTTCTGAGCCAAAAGCCACAGTTTCCTGCAAGATGCATACCTTCTGGATTTTTGAAAAGCCTAAACCCCTTGAGAAAGTATGCAAGGTATGTTGGAGGTCAATAATACCACAGAGGGGCTAGGACTGTTGAGAAGCTACAAAAAAGAGGGCAGGAGAGTTAGTGGAACTGAGCATAGGTTCCAGAAAGAGCAGGGACTTGCATTCTGCTCTGCAGCAGCCCCTGAGAAGGTGGCATGATTCAGAAGGCAGGGCTGGGCCTGCTAGGATGTTCCCAGCCTTGTCGAAGATGCCTGTTTCCCACACAGACACAGAAGCAATAGAGTGCTGGATCTGAAGGGACCATGCAGACTATAATGCATTGCTACTACAGTAGCACCAGGGTAAGCTGCAGACCAATGACTGCAAGGATCTCTTGGCGCTTTGGCCCCATGGAAGGTCCCAGGTCTTTGCTGGCCCTCCTGGGTTACTCCCAGCCACAGTTTTGGATTCTGTCCTCTGTTTACCACTATAAAGTAACCAAAACTTTCACAGCAGAACTGACCACTTTAATAAAAATGTAATTCTGCTTTCCTACAGAGCAGTAATGAGAACTTTACCCTCTGCTTTTAAGCTCTTTTTCAGGGCCCTGGTCTAATGTATTCTTTTTCCAAACCTAGTTTGCAAAGTTATCCAAACCTACTCTGTCGAAATACAGTTCTTGGTTCTCTGGGGACCTTGAGACTCCTGATATCAAGCAGTAACCCTGGTGACTCTGGCCCTTTCACTGACTGTAGTTACAGTGCCCAACTAGTGCCTCCCTGAAACTATCAGGTTCCTGGGAATGAAGTGGAGAAACCTAGCTTTTGTGGTGGGTAGATGATGATTCTAGGAAGGAAGTCTAGAGAGGCCAGAATGGACCCTAAGTCAGACTCATCAAAATAGACTACAATGAAGCAAGCAGAGACATATAGAACTGAAGCTTACCTAAATTAAGGAAGGTGCAGGGTCTGCATTAGAAGGTGTCTGTCTACTTCTGGGGAGCTCTGTCTGCAGCATGGAAGGACAAGAATGTATTGTCAGTTATCTGATTTCATTAGGCTTAGCAAACTCCTGAGTACACAGGATTGAACAGATAAGTAACAGTCACAGTGAACTTTAATACACTTATTTTAGAACCTTTAGGAGTCCCCAAGCAGGCTGGCTGGTCTGTTGCTGCCAGTAGAGACCAGTGCTACATTTACTGTGTAGTTCATCTACATAGTTGTGTGGTGCTCGTTTAATTTCCTTTATGTCCTGACTTAGTTCTGCCTTCACTGACTTGTCTTCATTAAATCATAAATGCCTAGAGGTTAGGCACTGTGTCTGTTGAATTAGCTTTGTAAAATGCCTAGCACAACTCTCCACATGGGAAATTATTAAATGTGCTTGGATAATGAGCCATTGTTTGCGAAAAGTGGAAAAAGGCTCTGAGTCATTTAAAGATCATATTTCACATGATGCTTCTTATCCTCTTTTTGGGACTCTTTAGAGGAAGTATGGGAATATTACTGGGGACACATGGAGAAATGGTGTTTATCTCTGTGGATGAGAACTGAGGTCCCCATGTGATTGCCTTGTTAGGTGCTAGGAGAGCTTGATTCCAGTCCCTCTGAGCATTTCCATCAGGATAGGGACCAACTAAACCAAACCAAATAAAAAAACCCAAAGCCCTGTTAGCTCAAAGAATGACTTTAAATTATCAAAGTTTTAAAGAACAAGAATCAGTAATAAAAGAAAATCCAAACTACTCTGGATTTGTCTGGCCAAATTTTGGACATCTATTGTCCTTGAAATGTAAAGAATCGTGAATGTATTCATGACAGAAAACCTGAGAGACAATTGGGCCAGAGAGGACAGGCTATTGTTGACTCTCACAATGGGGTGCGGCATTGCGCTCACACAGTGGTTGAGAGCCTCAGAGCTAATGAGGTCAGTGGTCCAGGAATTAAAAAGAAAAAAAAATTTTTTTTTGAAGAGCCTTGAAATGTTTGCCAATAATAGTTCTGGAGTCATTATCACTAGCTGTCATGTCCGCAGGCCCTATTTCAATAACTGCTTTAAGTGTCCAGTTTGTTAGATATCACACACTTGAAGACTTTCCTTGGCAGGTATTTACTGAAGGAGACAGCTGGTAAAAACGCATGCAAGCTTATGAAACTATTCAATGAAGACTTTGGAGAAGGGCCTAGAGAAAAGGGATGGGTTAGTATAGAAAAGAACAAATCTCTGAAAATGTTGTCTCATTTGATGAATTACCTCAGGTTTAAATTGGACAAGGAAGATTTTAAGGGCAGCACTTGGAGTGAAGATGCTGGTGACTTGGTTTTATTTACTTATTTAAAGTTTTTAAAAGATTTTATTTATTTATTTGACACAGAGAGAGAACACAAGTAAGGGGAACAGCAGGCAGAGGGAGAAACAGGCACCCCACTGAGTGGGGAGCCCGATGTGGGGCTTAATCCCAAGACCCTGGAATCATGACCTGAGCTGAAGGCAGATGCTTAATGAATGAGCCACCCAGGCGCCCCATGGTGACTTGTTTTTAACAGCCCAGCAGCCATCTAGGACACTGAGCACTTCGGGAAGAGTCTGCCACCTGGGTGTCGGTTCCCACTCTGCTTGTCTCTCTCTGTCCAGTGCCTCCAGGTCTCACTGGTGCCCTGTCTTCACCTATCAGCCTTCAAAGAAGAAGGCTTCTACCTGTATATCTCTGGCCTCATTCTCTCTCTGAGTCTCTGTCATGCATATTAAATTTTTCACTGGATCTTTCCACTTGGAGACTAAAATTTGGCCCTTATAAACCTAACTCACCACTTTCCATGAAAAACTGCTTGCCTCTCCTAACCTGTCCTCTTTCTGAAGGACATCCTCCCTCTTTTATTTTTCTGTATCACCAAAAAGAAATCCTAAGATCACTACTGGCTTTTTCCAATCCTCAACTTCTCCAAAGGTAATCACTCATTGGAGCCGAGCTAACCCTTTCTCCCAATATCCTTTCCCACAAGGGCATTTTTGGCTCTTTTATTGGCAGATGTGGATTATTTCACCCATCTTGGCACTGTACCTGTTCGTGGTTTCGATCATCCACAAGAATGTGATTTGTAGTACTGAGGACTTTCACACCTGCCAATTCATGTGATCCTCATAATCATGGTTATGAGGACAAGGAAACTGAAGATCACATCAAGGTCACAGCTCTGCAGTGGTACACTAAATCACCTGACTCCAAATCTCTAGCTCTTCTTGATGCAAGGAGTCTCTTTCCATGTCATGTAAGTTTGGAGGTTGGTCAGTGCCCTTCATGTCTCTCCAACCCTGCCTCTTTCTAGCCACTAATAATAGATGGACTATACATTTAAACTGTGACTATCTCTTGAGTCTCAGAGGATCCTTCAGGACCCACCATTTTACTCTCTCTCTCTCTCTCTCTCTCTCTCTCCCTCCCTCTCCTCTCTCTCTTTAAATAAACTCTTTTAGAGTAGCTTTAGATTTATAGAAAAATGGAGTGGAGATTATGCAGTTTCCATCTATCTCTTTCTCCCTCACCCATACAGCCTCCCCAACCATCAACATCCAGCACCGAAGTGGTGTATTTGTTATAATCCATGAACCAGGGGCGCCTGGGTGGCTCAGTTGGTTGGGCGACTGCCTTCGGCTCGGGTCATGGTTCCGGAGACCCGGGATCGAGTCCCGCATCGGGCTCCCTGCTCGGCGGGAGGCCTGCTTCTCCCTCTCTCACTCCCACTGCTTGTGTTCCCTCTCTGGCTGTGTTTCTCTCTGTCAAATAAATAAAATCTTTAAAAAAAAAAAAAAATCCATGAACCAACATTAACACATTATAAAATCACCCAAAACCCATAGTTTACTTAGGATTCACTCTTGGTGTTGTGCTTCTATGGGTATTGACAAATGTATAATGACATGGAAACTGTCATCATGTTCTCTCTTCTATTTCTGATATTTGTAATTAGTGTCTTCTCTCTTTTTCCCTTTTGTTAGTTTGGCCAGAAGCCTATCACTTTTATTAGTAAAACTTTTCAAAATCCAGTTTTGGTTTTGTTGATTTTCATTCTTGGTTTTCTGTTTTTAACTTATGATTTTTTTCTCTATTTTTTGTTATTTCTCTTTTTCTGCTTACTTTGGATTTAATTTGTCTTCTTTTACTTATATCCTAATTTGGCAGCTTGGAATATTGATTTTAGAACTCTCTTTTCTTTTTAAACATGTATTCAATTCTATAACTCTCCCTCTAAGTTCTGCTTTCACTGTATTCCACAAGATTCAATAAGTTATATTTTCATTTTCATTTACTTCAGAATATTTTTTAAAGATTGTCTTGAGAGTTCTTCTTTGACTATGTGTTATATGGAAATGTATGGTTTAATTTGAGGCATTTGGGTATTTTCTAGCTTTTTTTTTTTTTTAGTAATTTCTAGTTTAATTCTTCTCTGGTGTAGAATAGGAAATAGACTGTGTGGTTTTTCTCTTTGAAAATTTGTTAAGGTGTATTTTATGATTTTGATTGTGGTCTGTCTTTGAGAGTGTTCAATAGGAACTTGAAAAGAAAGTGTATTCTGCTATTGTTAGATGATGTGTTCTCTAGATGTCAATTGATCTAGTTGATTGATGAGGCTGTTGAGTTCAACTTTGTCTTTACAGATTTTTCTGCCTGCTGGAGCTGTCCATTACTGATAAAGGGGTGTTGAAGTCTCCAGCTATAATAGTGGATTCGCCTGCGGGTTGTTTATTTGGTTTTTTTTTTTTTTTTGCAGTTGTATCAGTTTTTGCCTCATATCTCCACATCTTTTTTGCTCAAACATGTCCAGTTTGCTTCTCCATGCCCCTTTAGTTTGACAGCATGACCCGACAAAATGTTCTGCTTATCTTTGTTTCACAGTTCCACCTAAGATTCTGCTAGCCATGTCTTCATGTACTCTGGCCAAGGCAAGTTCAAACCTGATGCCCTAACTCAATCCACTTTCCTCAGATCTTACCTGTTGGGAAGGGACAAGTAGCTGTGCTACTTGAATTTATTCTTCATTACTGCATGCCAAGCTTTTGTAAGAATATCATGTGCTACTGTATATCTGTCTCAACTTGTTTTTCTAACATTAAAAAAAAAAATGAATGTAGGGTTCATTGGCCTCTGCCCAGTGTCAAGAGTATGGTTGAGGGGCGCCTGGGTGGCTCAGTTGGTTCGGCTCAGGTCATGATCCTGGAGACCCGGGATCGAGCCCCACATCGGGCTGCCTGCTCGGCGGGAAGTCTGCTTCTCCCTCTCTCACTTCCCTTGCTTGTGTTCCCTCTGTCACTGTGTTTGTCTCTGTCAAATAAATAAATAAAATCTTTAAAAAAAAAGAGTATGGTTGACACTATATGTTTGTTTGGGAGTAGAATGAGCACATTAGTTAGAGCTTGAAGAAGAGATTTTGTGGCCTCATGCTTTCATTTGAAAAAAATAGATACCAAGGATGAAGATTTTTTTAAAAGAGGAAAAGGGAAGAAAATCATTCTCTGGAATCACAACTACTCACTAAAGAAGAAAGAATATATCCATGTGTAGTCTGATAATAATACTGTATTTAGAGTTTTGAAATCTAGACATGACTTCTGGCTTCATTATCCTGGACAATTTACTTCTCTAAGCTTTACACAATACCTCATGGAATCATTGTGGGGACACAGTGATGAGACATGATGCTTTACAAATGTTATTAAATATTTCCATGAAAGCTTTATTAACAATGAGAGTACAATGACATCAAAGATTAATTCACTGATAACTGTTTGAAAAATACTGTTTGAGCATGTGCATACAAAACAGAAGAGCCTCTGACGCACAGTTCACTTTTCCATTTCTGTTTAGAGAAGAGGTGAATCCTGATTTCACTGTTTTACTTGGCTTACATAAAAAAGTTCCACATTGTATTACTAGTTTGTAAGAATTTGAGATTAATGCTTAATGGATGTTTACAAAGACACATTTTTATTTTTGTAGTATGAGTTCATGCTATTGGGCTTATACCATCTGTCTAGTATAAGCTCACTTCAATTCTCAGGCACAAATATGTTTCTAATTAGTGAAAATATAATGGAAGCATTGAAAATCTTTTCTTTTATCATGAAGAAGTGAGGCCTGAAATTATTCATTGGTTTCATGTGTGCCTTTTTTTGTTTGCTTATTTAAGATTCATTGCCAAATGGAGATTTTATTCCCTATAATGCTTCAGCTGAACTAATATTTTCCGTATTAGAACTTCTAAAATATCAATTATATAGGCTTTATTAAAGTATAACTGATTTCAAGGAGGTCCCCACCTAGAACATGAAACTCTGCTTAATTTCTATTAAAAACGTTTTAAAAAAAAGCTGAGGCTTCTGTGAGGAGGATGCTTCTTACTTGTTAATTCCTGTCTTTTCCCCATGGGAAATCACTAATTCTTGTCTTCCAACCCAAGCTTTGTTTTCCCCAGACATCTCCAGCCATGAACCAATCTTCACCATGCAGTCATGTCCACAGCTAGTGGGCTTGTGAGTTTGTCCTGTGACTATAGTTCTATGCCTGTAGTGAGCCCTAGAGAGCTATTCTTACTAATTTATGTGACAGAACTTTGGCTTCAATCCTTGAAGAGCACCTAATTCTTCACCATCCTCAACCCTAACCCACTTGGGAGGCTCTTGATACCCTGCCAAGCTCTAGCCCTTCCCTTTTTCTGCAATAGAATCTTCTTCCCTGTACCATCTCAATCCACTAATCAAAGAATAAGTGTGATTGAGAAATCACTTAGATTCGTAGCTACTACCAAGATTCTTTTTAAGTGTACCAACCATGTTGGATCTTCTTAGATATTTCATCTCTTGTTGCTTGACCCCTGGAACTCAATACTCCAAGTATACTAAGCTTTCTTTAGTTCTTCTAGGGCCTTAACTCTCTTTGGTGTCTAACTATTTTCATGTACATATCCTTTTGTAGGGAACAGTTTCCTACTCCCACTCTCCAAACATTTTCAACCCTAAATGATTCTACAGGTCTTCCAAGACATTCTAGTTTGAGTTACCTGTTTACTTATTTGTTACCTCAGTCCCCAGATTTTAAGGGATCTTGTCTATCATGTTCACAGTTGAATTCCCATGCTTAGCATGTATTAATGCTGGCATATATTAAGTACTTGATGAAAATGTGTTCAGTAAGTAAATGAAGTGTAAGTTTGCCATGATTGTATAACTGAATATCCAGCTACTCTTGAAAAAAAAAAAAAAAAGAACAAACGGCTCTGTAAAACCCCCTTTTACTTCTCCTTGACCTTGTCTTATCTAGGACCAAATTATCCTTTTACCTGTCTGAAATACTGGAATTTTGACCTAGTCCTAAGACCTTGCTGATCATGGGTTGAGGAGGTATGTGGAAATGTCAACCTTGGTTCACAGCATCTCTCCTCTACCCTATGGTTCCTCTGAAACTCTTCCCTTCAACTCTTCTCTCAGGAATTGTGCAGTCATACCTTTATGGTGATTCAGACCTTTCTGGAACCATCATTCCCACCTCCTCAGCTATGCTGAGAAGTAGTAGTTTGCAGTAATAGCAGGACCAAGGGAAGAAGATTCTTCCCCTGTATCCCCTGCCCTTAGTATAAACTTTTTTTCCTTGAGGCAGGAGTGGATCACAGACTCACAAGTGCCACTGGTCTCCTGGATGGATATCTGTGCATGGATGTGTTCCTGGGTCTGTTCCACAACCTTTTTACATGTTTGGTTGAAACAGATAAGTGGACAAGACTAAAATGATAAGGGTGTAGTGAACCTCAGTCAGATTTTATGATTCAGAGAGTATCCAGTTTTCCAAATTTTAAGTTCGTTCCTTCCATAATAATCTAGCTACTGTAGGGGCCTGGATTTGTGACCTATGGACTAAGCATAGCTCTCAGACAGTTTGTTTTCTTTTCATAGTGTTAGCCTGAATAGTGTTCCTTAAAACTGTCTGTTAGCTGTTAGTTCCTCAAAATTAGATAATACATTAAAATTTTTGGATTTCTGGCTTCTCTTAAAAAAATGAGAAGAATGGGGTCTGATTTCAGACACAATAATAATTGTCTGGAGCTGAGTAGGGTTACCCTCTTTAAAGGAGCCTATACTTTTTGGTTCACCATGTTCTTATGACTCCCTGCCCATGCCCATACCTGGCCAGTATCTGTAACCTCTTGGTTCCTTATGGCCACTTGAGTTTATGATTCCTAGTCCAGAGATCCAAAAGCATCTAGTTTCTAACTTACTACAAATAGGCTGTGCATGATGTTCTGAAGACTACATCTAGTCTACTTCCCCTCTTATTGTACATGCGACAGACAATGGACTAAAAATACTTAACTTCCCATAAGAAGCCTGGATTATGCATGAAGAGAAGTAATACCAACTTTAAGTATGCTTAAACATGGTGGACCTATCTGGTGGCATATAGGGAACCATTAAAGATGATTTTTGCAAGATTTTTAAGGCAAAGGAAAATAATCATTATATGTTAAGTAGGAAAATGCAGACTATATCACTACATGTGTTATAACTCTAAGTTTACAGGAAAAAAAATCTATCTATCTACCTACCTCAGAGAATATATATATATATATATACCTCAAAAAAAATCTGAAAAGAAGTAAATGTATTGAAGTATAAAGGTGGTAATCTCTAGCTAGTAGGATTGTAAATATTTTTTAGCGCTTTTTAAAATGCATTCTTTAACTTTTAAATTTTCTTTTGACTATTACCTTTATAATAAGAGGTAATTAAAAAAATAAAATAGCATTATTTGAGCAATCTAAGTGTACCATTACAATAAAGTTTTTTATGGAGGTAGGGAAATTTTTTTTGTCTGTTAAGTATCTCAAATTACCCATTGTGTGTGTGTGTGTGTGTGTGTGTGTGTGTGTATGTTTAAACAACATTGAAGGGAATATGGGTCCCATTAATGGGAGTCTGAGGGACAGCTGGAGGATGGCTAGAAGAAAATAAGTACTAATCACTTCCACTACTGGGCACCTTACTTTATTATTCTCCCTGTTCCCATGTTCCTGGACCTGTAAGAAATGATACAGAAGGAAGTAAAAAAACTGATATCAAGGGGCGCCTGGGTGGCTTAGTTGGTTAAGCAACTGCCTTCAGCTCAGGTCATGATCCCAGAGAGCCGGGATCGAGTCCCACATCGGGCTCCCTGCTCAGCGGGAAGCCTGCTTCTCCCTCTCTCACTCCCCCTGCTTGTGTTCCCTCTCTGGCTGTGTTTCTCTCTGTCAAATAAATAAAATCTTAAAAAAAAACCCTGACATTAAGATACAGAGGACATTAGGAATAGAACTCACAGAAGCAGAAGGTTGAGGACAGAAGTGTAAAGAAGAGAAAGAAAAAAAGGACAAATAAAGGATGTTTAAAACACTGAGATATAGATGTCATACAAAATACAATTAAAATAAGAACAAGTAGAGGAAAAACCCAGAAGCTTAGAAAATAAAAGGTTCAGTAAAGAGAGAGGCAAAACGTAAAGGGAAAAAAGTGGATAAAAGCCCAGGAATAAAACAAATGCAACCATAAAAGAATTAAAGTTAACTTTAATGTTGCAATTTTAAAAAGTGCCAAAGAAACTTAAAAAAAAAAACCTAAAACTTTGAAAGGGTAGAATAAAATATTACAAAGACATAAAAATAATAAATTAAAAATTAAATGATTTAAAAGAAGATAAAATGGTAAAATCAAGAAGCTTAAAAATTAAAAGAAGATGTAAGACAATTCAGAAAAAACATGTCACAATTAGAACTATAATAGCCAGCTTGTATTAGAAGCTTACTAGGTACCCGGGACTTTACATTAATTCATGTAATCCTTTCACTCACTCTGTGAGGTCAGTGCTATTATTTTTCTTCTCCTCCGAAGCAAGAAGAAAGCAAGGCACACGGGTGAGAGACTCCCCTGTTGGTGCTGGCTGGGAAGGGGTGGCTACTGGGCTTGAACTCTTCACCTGCTCCAGATCTAGGAGTCTTCCTGACCCCTTGACCATATATACTATGATTTAATTTAGATGAAGTGGTGATTTTAGAGATAAATGCTGCTAAAACAGTATGTTCTCTGAAGTTGTAAAGTATTTAAAATAAAATTCCAGTGAAGAAAAAGAAGGAGGAGGAACACGAAGACCAAGATGGATAGAAGTAGCGAAGTCTACTGTGCTGGACTGAAACCTCTTGGGGATAGGGATGGATGCATGAGGGCAGAGGGCAGGATCCAGGTACCGTTCTCTCCTCTCCCCAAGGAGGCATGCAGACTTGCACAGTCTACACAAATTGCGTGCTCCCGTAGCCCCGGAGGTAAATGCAGTCAACACAGGTCCGACAGCAATGTGAGCTGCTCAAACATTGTGAGAAAGGCTAACATAGAGCTATCTTTACTTATTTAAGGGGATAGAAGGTTGGGAATAAGTAGAAAGTTATAAGAAATTCCCATATCTTTTCAGTTAAATCTTTCTTACAAAGGGTTGAGATATTTGAGCCTCATGACTGTGTACTTTTCTTTAAAAAAAGGATCTTGATTACTGTTTCTTTTTCCCAAAGCATCTTTAACAGATAAATGCTATTAAATGTAAATCACTAACTCACTGCTATGTGTTTATAGAACATTAGTTTTTGAGACTTCTCATTTAATGTATATTAAGTGGATACACGGGAAAGCAAAGAAGTGATACAACCAAAAAGAACTGGTATGGGGGGTGGGAATTTAATGACAATATCAAATCTTGTTTGTTTGTTTGTTTGCTACTACATCCCCCTTGGTATCTGTTGACAATATCAAATTTTAAGTGCTATTTTTAACAGAATTTCAAAAGTCAAATTCAACTGATTCCTGAGACTTAATACTTCACACATAGTAGGTACAAATGACTTAATGGAAAAATACTGTTTGGGGTAATGCAAACACTTAAATATGGGAACTTTTATTGCAAAGTCTAGGCAGAATCTGGAAGAAATTCCATGTCGATCTGTTAGAATTCCTTGTTGTTAAGCAAAATTTTGACAAACTTTTACAGGAAACATCGACTGCTTCTATCTTTTTTTTTTTTTTAGCAGTTGTGATCATGCTAAAATGCACATAAGACATTACTGTTTTGACTAACTTAAAGTTAAAAAGGTACCACAAAATACCATTGCAATCTGCTTGATCTTAAAATGTAAAACTAATGCAAGATTGTGGAAATGAGGGGAAAGAGTGCTGAGCATTGCAGGTGATTTTTCTTTTTAAAGTTTACTTTTATCTGAAATAAGGTAATATTGGACTTTCTGTTTCAAGACTTTCTGGTTAAAGATCTTTCTGTCCCCATCTCCACGTAAAAGCCAACTTCAAAGAAAGAGGAAGATGATAACTTTGATGAGATTAAAAAATAGTTCAAGCTCTGGACTGAAAAATAAACACGAAACTGCTAAGTGCAGCAGATACTGGACCAGGGTAAGGGTGTGTGTGTGTGTGATGGGCACAGGGGATGCCAAGAGAAAAACTATGTCTCTTCAGGTCTCAAGCAAAGAGTGCAAGATACTCATAGTTGGCACCCTACATATCCTGTATGTATATCCAGGCTTGGGCCACAGAAGATTCCCTGAACTCTATTTAGAGAGGTAGGTAGGGGGTAAATGCCTAACTCAAGGTAGGATACCACATTACATTTAGTCATCATATCTCCTTAGACTCCTATTGGCTGTGCCAGTTTCCTGAATTTTCCTTGTTTTTGATGACCTTGACATATTTGAAGAGTTCCAGTTAGATATTGTATAATGTTCCTCAGTTGAGAGTTGTCTGATATTTTTCTGGTGATTAGACTAGAGTTACAGGTTTTAAGGAAGAAGTGCCATTCTGATCATAATGTATCAAGGGTACATCAACATGGCCTGTTGTTGATATTAACCTTGATCACCTGGCTGAGTAATATTTGTCAGATTTTTCCACTGTAAAAATCATTCTTTTTCCTCCCTTTCCATATCATATTTCTCAGAAGGAAGTCACTGTCTTAAGGTGTGGTTGCCTCTCCTCGAGGGAAGAATATTTACACAGATTATTTGGTATTTTTCTTCATGAGAGACTTATCTGTTCTCCACACATTCATTTATTCAGTCCATCAATTTATATCAGTATGGACTCATGACTGTTTCTTTTATACTTTAGGTTATGATTTTGTTGTAAATTTTGTTGTAAAAGTTGTTTCATCATTGAAGTTCTTTCAATTGGCTCATGTGTCTTTTTGACATACCTCATCATTCTGAGTATATATACATATGTATAAGATCTTACTTATTTGAGAGAGAGAGAGCAAATGAGCATGAGCAGGGGGAGGAGCAGAGACTCTCTGCACCAAGCACAGAGCTGGACACGGGGCTGGATCCCCTAACCCTGAATCATGACCTGAGTAAAAACCAAGAGTCCTAAGGCCAACTGACTGAGCCACTCAGGCAACCCTTTAATTATATATATTAAGGTCCACTCTTTATACTGTAAAATTGTATGGGTTTTGACAAATACATGATGCTACGTGTTTACCAAAAAGTATCATACAGAACAGTTCTATCACCATTTAAAAAATCCCCTGTGTTTTACCTATTTAACCCTCTCTCTCAAGCCCCTGATCTCCTGGCAACCACTGTAGTTTAATGTCATGTAATGGGATCATACAGTGTGTAGCCTTTTCAGAATGTTTTCTTTCACTTACCCACATACACTTAAGATATGCACCCATGTCTTGGCAGGGCTCAATATCTCATTTCATTTATCATTGAATAATATTCCACATTTTATCACTGAATAATTATACCACAGTTTGCTTATCCATTTACCTGTTGAAGGTATGTTGGTTGCACCCAGGTTTTGGCAATCTGAGCAAAGCTGCTGTAATCATTTACATATGAGTTTTTGTGTGGACTTAAGTTTTTAAATCAGATGGAAATGTGGTTACCTGGGATACCTAGGACTGTGTTGTATTGTGTGATAAGACTATATTTACCTTTGTAAGAAACTGCCAAACTATCTTCCTAAGTGGCTGTGACATTTTGAATTGCCACCAGCAATGAATGAGTTGCTCCAGTCCTTACCAGTAATTGGTATTGTTAATCTTTGGGATTTTAGCTGTTCTCAGAGCTATATTTCATTGTTGTTTTAGTTTTCATTTCCCTGATGACATGTGATTTTAAGCATCTTTTCATATGCTTATTTGCCATCTGTGTATCTTCTTTGGTGAGATGTCTGTTCAGATCTTTTGCTCATTTTTTAATTGGGTAGTATTTCTTTTTTCTTATCTTGGAAAGTCTTTCTTGGGCCTCAGCTTACTCTTTTTCTGGTTTCTTATCTCTAAGTGAGGAGCTGCCAACCAGGCCTGATATTTGTATTCCAACTAGTGTAGGATTCCCTTGGCCTCCCTTACCATTCACCTGGGATTTGAAGGAATCTCTTTGCCTCCTAGAGAGCATGGGATTTACACAGCTAGTAGTTATTTATCTACTGTGTATCTACTTGTCTGGAAAAGAGCTTGTTTCTTTTGTCTGATTCTGTGATATATGGAGAGAAATTACTCTGATAATTTGAACCCACCTGTATTTTTCCTTTGTCAGACCCCAGAATCTGTCATTCCCATGGCTCTTCCTATCTTATCTACTCCTTCTTCTTATGGCCAGCACACCACAGGTGCAATTAATGCACCTGTCCTAATTTTTACTCCCAGATACCCTGAATTACTTAGACCTGTAGGCTATAAAACAGATGAAGAAAGAAAGTTACTGATGCATGGGATGAAGGATATTTCATTGATTACTTTAGAAAACGGGTTTCCTGGTAAGAGTATGACTTCTAGCTTCTGCAATGTCCTGCATCTCCAAGGACAGAGATACAATGCAAGAGAGAGGAAAATCTCACTAACCGTAACAGCTCCCATGATTAAGCTCTTAAAATGTGGCTGGCACTTTGCTGAACAATACTGTAAATGTATTATGACGTTTAATTCTTAATGCAACACTCTAAAATAGGAATAACTGTCTTCAATTTACAGATAAGGGAATATAAAACTTAGGAAGATATCTGAGGACACACTGCTATTAAGTAGCAGAGCTGGGATTAAAACTGAAAACAATCTGACTCTGAAACCCATGTTCCCAACCAGTATTTCTTCCTTTTTACTGGGCTTTGTTCTTCTGGGTCAGTTGTACTTCACTCAATGGGATTTCTCTTTGGAGTCTGGAAATGGTAGTTAATATTCATATTTTTGGTTTTGTAACAATTTTATATTTTAATGACTAAGAAATTTGTAGAATAAATGAGTTACTCAGGAGCCACTGTTTTTATCCATCTCTACAATTGACATTAGAAAAATGAGTTTACAAAAACAGATTTCATCTCCTAAATTACAGTCCACATGTATGAATTACAAAGCACCTCACTGCTATGCTTCATTTCAATAAAGATACTGTAAATATTGTCAAACGATATATTGCCTTTCATCTGAGAACTTTACTGTCTCTATGTCATTCATAAGTCATCAAACCATTTTGGGAAGCAGAAGAGTTACTTAATAAATGATATTAATTTGAAGTTGAACTTTGAATTCTCTGATATTTTCAAATCTTTATTGTTTATTAATAGAAAAAAAAAAGCCACAGTGATGTTCCAAAACAGGAATGAGGCTTAAATATCTGGGTTCTTTTAAGTGGCTCCTCTTTTCTTCTATCTCATCTCCTAAAATCATTAAATAAATGTTCTTTGAAAAGTTAAAATCTGTGTTCCTAAATAGGTCACTTGGATTTCTGGGACAGAGTATTGACTTCAGCCAACATAACATTTTATGTTATTCTTATTGTGATCATTTTAGTATAGGACTTGTCTTCTCATACTCAGATCATTGCAGTAATCTTCTAACAGGGGTACCTATCTCTGCTGTCCTTTCCTCTCCTTCAAAACACATCTATGTGCATTATTGTGGTTGTTAATTGTATTAATCATGTCTGGGGGGTTGTCTTTCACATTCTGAAGGGGAAACACAGACCTGTCTCCCATCCTATGGAAACTGTCTATTATTTGAAGTCAAGATGGGTCTGGACTAGAATTCTATCTGATTCACTGATTAAACCTGAGTGAGTTATTTAATCCAGCTAAGCTTTAGTTTCTTATTCTTTGAGGAAACGCTGAACGGGTTGCTGTAAAAATCAATGAGATTTAAAAAAATTCATTTTCATTTCCTTATCCATACCTGGCTTCTACAGAATGTTACAGCTTTTGTTTCCGAAATTGCTGGCCATGCATTATCTAGCATTTTTCAAGCAAGTTCTGCCTTTTCCTGGTTCTGTATATTTCAACATGTGTTTTCCCTGACCGGAATGCACTTCACACCATATTTTCATCTGCTAAAGGTGTTTCTTCTTTCCTTGTCCAGCTTTGTCTAGCTGCTGACATGGAGGACCTTCTTCATATGGCTCAGCCCCAACATTTGCTAAGCTAAGATCCTGGACAGGACAGCCCATAAAAGAAGACTCTCTTCATCTTAGGGGTATATGTGTGGTAACTTATAGATATTCAGCCCTATTAAGGTACAGGCTTACTTGAACACCCATCGTATTTTTCCAGTATACAAAACTGGGATTCTGTGTCAGGTTTTTTTTTTTGTTTGTTTTTGTTTTTTATGGCACTATAGTTGTTCCATGTTAGGAAATGCATCTTAGCCCTGGGCTCCAGTACTCTTGGACTGGGATCCTGATGCTTCCCAAATCTTGATAGCTCCTGCTCTAGAGGAATATCACTCTTTCTAGTGGGGTCTTAGTCTCTTAATCTGTAAAAATTGACCCACACATGATATCATACCTAACTTATCTAGGCATCTTCACTTGAGAGACTCATACTACAAACTACCTACAGGAGTGGATCACAATTCTGATATCTGCCATACCTCTTTGGGCATTATAATTTTGACTTCTGGCTTCATAGAAACAAACTTTATAGCCATGTCATTTTTTTTTTCTTGGCATGTCCAGGTATTTCTACTTATTCACTCAGTCTGGGTACTGAGTATTGAGATTCTATCTTGCTTCATAATACAGTCTGAAGCAACTCAGTAATGAAATTTAGAACTAGAATCCCGCCCCAGAAATATATGACTCATGAGTTCTTTCATTTGACAAATATTTATTAAGCATCTATTATATGCCAGGCACTTAGGACTCAGCAGAGAAAAAAAAAACAAGCCAAAACAAAACAAGAAAACACAAAACCTCTGTTTTCATTGAATTTTTGTTTACATGACTTGTTGATTTTCAGATTGACTCTTATTCGTTATTTGTAAATACTAAAATACAAGAGCAGGAGACAAATTATTTGGTCTTACCCGAACCTATAGTAGGTTGAATGGTAGACCTACAAATATATGTCCATGGTCTTAACCTTCAGAACCTGTGAATGTGACCCTATTGGGAAAAAAGTCTTTGCAGATGTAATTAAGTTAAAGACCTTGAAATGAGATCATCTCAGATTATCTGGATGGTCCCTTGATCCATTGAAAAGTATCTTTATAAGAGACAGAAGAGAAGACATAGACACAGAAAGAGATTATGTGAAGATGGAAGCAAAGCTGGGAGTGAGGCAGCCACAACCCAAGGACTACCTGAAGCCCCCAGAGTTTCCTGGGAGAAGCAAGGAAGGACTCTCTCTTACAGCCTTTGGAAGGAGTGCAGCCCCACTGGCACTTTGATTTCATATTTCTGGCCTTCTAAACTGTGATAGAATAAATTTCTAGTTTTTAAGGCCCTCAAGTTTATTAAAATTTGTTACAAAAGCCACAGGAAACTGATATATCGGCATACTCTGCAGTTGACCGGGACTAGTTAAGATCTTCAGAACTCATGAATACTGAAAATGATGTCTTCCAGCCCTCTGTTGTGAAATATAATTTAAAATAAAATAAATTTAAAATAGTGAAACCCAAATATCCATGCTGAAATTAAAATAGTCCCCTTTCAGCTTTGATGATTATAAAATTCTGAAGAGTTCATGAAGTATGATTTGTTCGTTTTTGTTATCAGCAGAACAGAAATAATAAGCCACCCTATAGGGTTATTGTGGGGATAAAATGATACAACATTGAAAATACCTCACATGATGCCCATCACTTGGTAAATGTGCTTCTGTATATTTTAGAACTGGTGATGGGATAGGGGCAAGGGCATAATGAAGACTTGAGATATACTTTGATTGTTTCTTGGTTCTCTTTGCTGACTCAGAGATTTCAGATCTGTGCAGTAGAAACATGAGACAGTTGTCCAGATAATTTGAATTAACAGGACCCTACAGCATTCTATCATACAGCTGGCACTTAGTGCCTCTGAAAGCGCTTCATTTTTGTACTTTGTTTTTTTCCTGCTCACCAGACAAGGTCACTGGTGACTTTCTCATCGGGATTCTAGGGCCATAAGGCAAGATGAAGTTAGTGTCATTCCCGAGAAACAGATGGTAATATGTTAATGAACTGGAATTAAGATAAAAACTTAAAAAAAAGAGAGAAACAAATGGTAAAATAATTTTCCTTGAGAGGATTAGAGGAAAGTAAGCAGGAACTTTCTCCTTGAGATGTTTCTGGGTTTGTAAGTGGCTGATTGAGTGGCTATGAGCCATGCGTGGGCCTGAGCATTTCTTCCAAATGAGAGCAAAAATAACAGAATTTTGGGGGGAAATTTTTCACACTGTCAATTATATCTTACCTCCTGGAGAGTCTAACCAGATAGACTCCATTGACAATATGTAGAAGAAGCATTTAAGTGCCACAGTGTTATCCCCAGAGCTTTAGTCACTCATAATCCTTCCTCAGGACCATAAAAACATCGCCCAAAATTATTTCACCTTTTTGTTAATTAAAAGAATGCTTTGACCTTTCTAAAACAGCTGCTTCCTAGAGAATTCCTTTTAGCTGAAGCTATACTTTACTCCAGCCTTCCAAACAACCCAATTTCTATGCAAACAGGTTTCCTCATACTCATTTGAAAGTTGGGAACATAACAGGGTTTTTTTGAGCTGCAGAGTTATTTTTTGGATTGACATCCAAATGAATTAGATCAAACAGATTGGGACTGTGATCACTAACATGCATTCACATGTCTGCCTTATCCCTAGGCAAATGCTATACATTTTTGATGTACTACTACAAATTCTTGGTGTTCAACTTTCTGTATTCTAAGTTAAGCATGAGCTCAGTCTTAGTAGAACTTAGTAGCTAGAACAGTAATGAAGTATACTTGTTATTTATGACCAGTTTCTGTTCTGATGGTGCTCATATTAGATACTTGGAGTATCACCCTTATTAAGCAGTCATACTTTAACACTGATACGTGGAATACATGGTTATGGAAATACAGAAAATATTTAGAAAGTACCACAACGTTTGGAAAACGTTTTATTTCCTATACATGCAGAGAGTCAGTTTCCAGTCTTGGGAAGAATGGGAAAATGAATGGGCTATATTTTGCCATATAACCGTATAAGTTTGTTTCTCCATTTAGTTTAAATGATAGTTATTGCGAGAGACAATCTGCCACAGGCCCCAAGCTTGCTTTTACATTCTTGCTGGATATACCAAGAATGCAAGGCTTTTTACCACTCTTCAGCAAACCATTTATCAGAGTTGTGTTTGCAGCAAGAAATTTTGTGAGATAAGGTAACATCTTCATCAGAAGCAAGGCTGGCTTATTTCTGCTTACTACAAAAGTGGTGAATTCCCAAGCTTAGCATTTCTGTCCTCTAAATGCAACCCATTTTGTTTGTAGGCATCCATCCTGAGCCCTTTGCATTGCCCTCATGAAACTTGGGAGCCTGGGAACCTGAATTAAATAACCATGAAGCTTGCCACTGCTTTTGCTGTGAGTAATAGAGTTCTTTGTTTCCAATCTATGGGTCTCATGCCTTTTGTCAGCATCCAAGAAATAGTAACATGCTCATTTGTTAGTAAGTATGGTAAAAGTTCAAGACCTTACATGATTCCTGGTACTTTGGAGATATTTCTGTTTCTACCCATAAAATAAGTCCTGTAAGTTATATCACTTCAAACATTTCAAACTGACCATGGTCAGTATGGAATCTTGGATGTTAGTTCTGCCTCTACTACTAAGTGAATGATCTTGCATAAATTTTTGTTCCTCTGGAACTCTGTTTCTTCATGTGTAAAATGAGGGGTTTCAACTAGATCAGTGTTTTTCAAATACCCTCTGAAGAAGCCATGACCAATCATTTCAAGAATCCTCCCATTAGCTCCTGAGTGAGGCTGTTGGGTACCATTGGGGGCAGGAATATTGCTGTGTTGACTGGCTTTGGCCTCTGCCTTCAGCAGGGCCACTAGCTATGCTGTAGTTGCTGTGCCTGGTCAGGGCCTTTCACATTTCTCTTAGCCACCATTTCTTCTGTTCTCTTCATACTTCCTAACTTTTTCATTTCCTGTTTCTCCGATAGAAAAATGCAGATGATTGGAATTTTTCCCCTCTATCTCTTGACCCACTGGCAGCTGTCTGGGTACTACTAAGGAAAGAGGAGAAGACAGGTTCTCTACTCTCAAATTCCCTCACCTACCTGTCATTGAATCAGTCTTTCCAAGGTTTGACTTTTGGCAAGACGCATGACCCTGCCCCAGGGACTCTTGCTTTCTAAGACCATGGAGTATTTGGCTAAATAAGGAGCAAGAAAAGCTGATTCTTGCTAGGACGACCAGCTGTCCTGATTTTCCTAGGACTGAGGGTACTCTCAGAACATGAGACGTTCATTTTTCAAACCAGGATAGTCCTTGGCAAACCAGGGCAGGTTGGTTGCCCTCTGAACCTCTAGTTCCACACTTTATGGTATAAGTTTGCCTCATAGCATCCTCAAAGTCTAGGGTTCTTAAGCTCAAAAGTCAAGAATTAGACTTTTTCCCTGAATTTTTCTCTAATACCCATATCCCAAGGAAGAGAAAAGAATAAAACATAGTAGAGAATGTTGGCTAACATAAAAAGTATTAACCTCTTTAATAACTTACAGGCTAAAAGGGTTTCATTATAATCTTTTTGTAGTGAATTCCTAGGTAGTAGGACTACAGATATTTGTGAAAGTGCTTAGAGTAAAGGCCTGATATAAAAAAGAACAAAAACAGAAGGAGGGAGAATGTATATCCACACAGTAAAAAGCAACTGTTAGGAAATAAAATTAAATATGAATCATAATGGTTACTTCTGGGTTTTAATCTTTATTTTGCTATTTATACTTCTTTATATTTTTAATTGGTTTATATTACCACATATTTTTATAATTGGAAAACCTTCATTCAACAAAGCTTAAAAATGAGAAAGAAGAAAAGATATGTTAAGGTCAAAGTGTCGAAGACTATGTCAAGAAATGTTAGGATTCCATGCTAGAGACAGTGGGAATCCACTGGTGATTTTTAAGCAAGAAAATAACTTATACTGGATTAGAGACCATTAAAGATCAGATTTTCAAAGTATCCTGGTGAGAAATAGGAATATAGTGCCCTGCCTGGGATATTTGGATTGAAACAAAGGTCTTTTGCTTTCAAATTCAAAAATAGCAGAAGGGCATGCCTTGAGACAGGTGACTTGAGATTCACTTGGGACCTAGGACCCAGCTCAGTGCCTGCCAATTATTTTCACTTAGGTGAGCACTTCTGTCTCTGACTCAAGTGAGCTGCCCTTTTCTTCATCAAAATAGTCTAAAGGTCAGCTAGAGTGCTTGTTGAATTTGTCAGTCTCCACTGCCTCTGAGTGTCTGATAATCTGTAGGTTTCTGTGTTGAATCGCCTTCTTTCTAAAGATGGAGTTTGTAAATTTGATTTCATGTAACTGGTTTTCCTCATTTGCAGTGGTGTGCTACTATAGTGCAATGAGAAATTATGCAAATAAGCATGGGATATTTCTTTGTCTTTCCTTCTATCTTTCACACTATACATATATTGGAGTTTGGGACTTTATGTGGTTCTATAACCATTTGCCAAAGAGAGAATTTGAGTAAAAAGAATGTGGAGGGACTCATCAAAAAGCCACATTAATTAATATGACTCAGTACCATCATATGAAGGGAATTAGGAATCAGGCTAAGAAGTGCTTCTTAGTTCTCTTCAGTTTCATTCAGGCATGAGATTTCAGGGATTTAAGGTATGTACTAAGATAACATGCTCTTGGCAACTCTTGGAAACTGAATCACCAGGTTTTCCTGAGAGTGTCACAGGCTTCTATCTGCAGAGTTTAACCCACCCAGCTGTATTGCATGGTTCTTTGCTGTTCTGCATTTTCAACAAGCAATGTCCAAAAGGAATTTCCCGTCTGCTGCTTGCATATTATATTGTTGTCATCCTACTAAAACATGAAATGATTTAAGCTTCACAGCTGTTACTGTTTTCAATGGAGCAGCCACCCAGCACTTTCAGGGACAATGCCAGGTGCACAAGGAGGTTATCTATGCAAATTACAGTGAAGAGCAATAATCTGGTGGATTTGATCATTACAGACAACCAGTCTAAATAATTCAGATACAAATAATGCAAAGTTATTTTCATTGGCCAGAGTAATGCAGCAAATTGCTTCAGATTGCTTCTCTTGATTTATGTGATTTCAGAGTTGACCTAAGTGGTCGACTTAACCAAATTCACAAGATGATGATGTGAGAACCTGAATGCCACTTTAGAAATTTATTTCGAGAACCAAAGTTCATGCTGGTAGATTCTCTCTTGGTAGGAAGAGCTATGTGTGAAACTAAGTATTATAATCAGATAATTTTCTTATAATTACATCATGAGGAAGGACAATCATTTATTTTAATTGACAGTGATCCCAGTTACGGAAATAAAACTGCCTAGTGATAGATCCAGGTTTTGAACCCAGAAAATATGATCACAGAGCCACCTAACCATTATAACCTGTTGTGTGGGTCATTTTTTCTTTATTCGTTTTAGTCTTCCTGAATTCTGTTTTACACACTTTATTTTTTAAACTTAAATTAAACTAATTAACATGTAGTTTATTATTAGCTTCAGAGGTATAGAGGTCAGGGATTCATCAGTTTCATACAATACCCAGTGCTCATTACGTCATGTGCCCTCCTTAATGTCCAGCCCCCAGTGACCCTACCCTCTTCCCCTCCATGTTTTACACACTGAATTGCCTTGAATGTTTTCTAAATCTGCATCCCAGATTTGGACATATTTATGAAATCATGAATCATGCCTTCAAATGGCAGTATCATTCACTGGGATTTTTCTGTGTATCAATTCTCAGCTGTTAAGCTGTTTGTGAATTTTGGGGGCTCTTTACTTTGGGGCTGGACACTAGAAAGAGATGGAATGAAGGTTTTGGAGAACAATTGGTAGACTGTAGGCATTCAGTAGAGAGAGACATTATTATGGGCTAGGATATGAAAGAACGGGGACATGATCTGGACCTTAAAACTGGCAAACTGAGATGTAGGAGGAGAGCCACAGAGACTGTGACTAAATTCATTTGCCTGAATGAAAAGTTCATGCTGCAGAGACACCCAGATGAAGTTGGAAGTGCATGTTGGGCCAGATTCCTAAATACCAGGATAGTAAGCCTGGATGTTTTTTAGCAGGTACTGGGTATTCCCGAGAGCTTTGGTTTAGAGGAATGACATGATCAGTCCAGGGCTTGACAAAAAAATAAATTTAACATCATTTCATAGAAGCAGAGATAGAGAATAGAGCAGAGAGAACAGTGAGAAGGCTACAGCAGTAGTCCAGATGGAGGTAAAACTGAAATGGGCCCAAAAGAAGGTAATAGAATCTGTATTAGTTTCCTATTGCTACTGTAACAAATTAGCACAAATTTCATGGCTTAAACCAACACAAATTTATTCTCATACAGTACTGGAGGTCAGACGTCTAAAATAAAGGTGCTCACAAGGCTATATTCTTATGCAAACTTCAGGGAGAAATCTATTTCCTTGTCTTTTCCAGCTGCAAGAGCCCATCTGAGTCCTTGGCTCATGGCCTCTTCTTCCATCTTCAAAGCCTGTTGCTCCAACCTCTGCTTCCTTTGTCCCATACCCCTTACATGGGCTCTTCCTCCTTCCCTTTCATGAGGACCCTTGTGATTCTGTTGGGCCCACCTGTATTATCCGGGATCCTTTCCCCTTCTCAAGATCCTTAATTTAATCACATTACAAAGTCTTTTATACCACGTAAAGTCATATTCACAGGTTCTGAGGATTGGGATATGGACATTTTGGTGGGGAGGTACACTAAGCAGCCTACTACAGAGATATAAAAATATTCAAGTCTGGCTTCTGTCTCGCACTACTCCCCCTCAAAGACATTGAATTCCAGAAGAATATGATTACTTCTACCCAAACACACCCTCCTTTTTGCTTTTTTGCTCCTTATAATTCGGCTCTTTTCTTTGTCTAGAATATCTTTCCTCAATATCAGTGGCCTCAAATCCCAGCTTAGATGCTTGCATCTTCCAGAATCCCTTTGCTGTCCACTTCATTCTATCCCTTTCACCTGTGCATTGAGGAATAATTCTCACTGTCCTTGATCTTACATTTGCATTTTATATTGCTCTAATTTTTTAATGAAAACCTTTTATTTTGAAATAATTTCAACCTTGCAAAAATAGTGCTAAGAATTCTGTACACCACTCACCCAGCTTCCCCAAATCTCAATAACTTAAATAGCTATAACATAATGATCAGAGCCAGAAAATTAGATTGATACACTACCATTAACTAATCCATACCTTTTTTTGAGATTCCAGCAATTATCCAATTAATACCATTTATCTGGCCCTTTATCTGGCATGCTTCTTTAATTTTCTCCAATCAGAGACAGTTCCCCAGTCTGTTTTCATGAACTTGAGACTTTTGAAGAGTCTGAACGGTTATTTTGTAGATTGCCTCTTGTTCTGGGTTTGTCTGGTGTTTTCTCCTGATCTGATTCAGGCTATAAACTTATATATAGCAAGAATATGACAAAGGTAAATGGCCCTTCTCAGTGCATCATTATCAAGAGGTAAATGATATCAGTATGTCACGTTACTGGTGTTTCATCACTAGTTTAGAATGCTGTCTTCTAGGTCTCCTATTGCTCTTGACACATTTAGCTTTGTAGTCTGTATATTTTTGTCATAGCATTTTAAGACTGGGGAGGATCAAAGAAATCATATGTCAGTAACACTAAAAGCAACATCGTGTCAGGTAATACACACCAAGAACTTATTATGTGCTGAGATCGACATACATCAGATCACTTATTTCTCGAAATATCTCTATAATGTAGACATATTATCAACTCTGTTTTACTTTTTTTGAGAAGATATTCCTGACTGACATATAACTACCTTGGGATGAGGGAACATAACTAGTTCATTTTTTATACCACTTAGAGCCTAGCACAGTGCTTTGCATAAAATAAGGAGACTCTAAATATTTGTTAAATTGACTTAAACTGAAATTAAATGGAAGGCAGAGTGTTCAAATTGTGTAATTAAATATGTGTCAACACAGGAGAAGTGATGACGGATAATTGTGAAGTACTGAACTTAAGGAAGAGGAATACATAATGATGATGGTTTATTTTCAAACGGACAAAGCTAAGAAAGAAGATGAAATTGCTATTGTCCAGAGTGGGTTCAGTGCAAAGACTCTGAAAGAATCATTTGGGAAGTATAGGCAGAAGACAATTCAGAAAAGGAGAAAGGAAGTTAAGTGTGAATAGAGTAAGGGAAGCCAGGTAGTATAGGTTAATAGCAAGCCGATTTCCAAAACTGGGATGAAGATAACTAAATGAGGGTATGTATGGAAGCATTATTAAATGCCACACTGGATATTTGGGGGAAACTGTGAAAAATACACGTTTTATAAAGTTGTTGAGGGTTTTTTTTTTGTTTTATTCTAATTTAGCCAACAAACAGTTATCTCTAGTAATGGAAGAGAAAGGCAGAAGAGTGGATGAACTCCAAACACATAGATTGAATTTAAAGCACACTGGATATGATTTCTGAAGCAGCACATTTCCCTTTCAATGTTTGCTAGATTTATATGAAGAATAGCTCTTACGTCTTAACACAAAACCTGAGTGGTGAAAGGGAAAGAGAACTGGTGTCTGCAAAGTGGTCGCGTGTTTATATTTGTGGGCTTATAAATATAAAAGTGCTTCCCATTGTTGTAAAGGTAAACCCTTTCTGGCTTTATCTATCTTCACATTTTACAACAAAGAAATCAGATCATTGGACCAGAATTCAGATCTGGTTTCTACTCTTAGCATCACCACTAACTAACTATGTAGTGCAACAGGGAAGCGTTTAGGCCCTGTGTGCCTCAGTTTTCTCACCTTGAAATGAAGAATTTGGCTAGATGATCTCAGTTATACCCTCTGGAACTAAAACACTGTAGATGGTTCTGTTGTTTGGGGGATGCTAGCTAAGTAACTGGTTTGCGTTACATACGAGTTTTATTTACTGAATGATTTGACATATGTAATTGCTTCCTTAAATGCAGATTTTCTAGAGAAAAATGTAAGTGAAGAGATTCATTGCCAGAGCTGCATAACATGGTAATTGTGGAATCAACAGTTATAAGAACAGCTTTTTATTTTAAACAAGCTTGGCATTTTCCATTTGTTTGGGGGTTTTCTTGGTAGTATAGAGGATGGCCTTTGTTAATTAGTTCTCACTCCCCGAGTCCTTGGATGAGCTGCTTCTATGTGAGAGATTGGTCTTTAAAGCCCAAGGCAGCCAGGAAGAAGGATATTGAAGCTGGAGTGCCCAGCAATCTTTCAAAGGGGACAGATGGAGACGGGTAACCAAAGACAGGAGGATCCTGACAAAGGAATGAAATTAATTTGGATAGAACCCCTGGAGATTGGAGAGAGTTAAATAGTCTAACAGTAGGAGGCTTATTTTGCAGCCAGAAGTAGTTTTCTTCTGAAAGAAGAGTCTTTTACACTGGGAAACATTCTTTCTTCTTCCATGGCAATCTCTGTTTGGAGTCTTTATTCTTGCCTTCCCCCTCCTCAATTTTGTCTTTCTCTGCTCCTGCCTTCATTCTCTCTCTTACTTTCTTTTTAACACCTCCTTTCATGATGAGATTAATTTGTTTACATGGACAAGGGGAAGAATGAGAGTTTGCCTACTGGAAAGAACAGGCTTCCTTTCCCAGCACACAGTGGCAGCTGAAAACATTGAACTCTCCTTTCTGCCTGGTGGAGGCCGTCAGCAACAAAAATGACATCTCATCTGAAAACAGAGGGAAAGCTTCTGAGATCTATTAAAATTCTAACTAATCAAAATCCTGTTGAGGTGAGGAGAGGGGAGTGTGTGTGTGCGTGTGTGTGTGTGTGTGTGTGTGTGTGTGTGTGTACTGACCCACAGTTCTGAGGGACTGTCATGGGCAGTCTCTGCAGAGGACCCAGACAATGATAAGGCTCTGATGAGGACTGATGTCAAGGTGATGGAGGGTGGGAGAAAGTACACAGGAACTCTGTTGTTGCCAAGAGGTGTCTTGACGTAGGGGAGATAGTCTGAGTGGCATATAATTCTCAAATAATGCAATTTTGATGCTGCCAAGTTCATATCCCCAGGAAGTGGGAGTCTGGAGTAGAACTCTAAAAATCTCAATTCTCACTTAAGGTCTGTTCCTTACTGGTGTGTAGTCCTGAGCAAGCTCCGTGACCTCTCTGAGTCTTGGTTTCCTAAAATGAAATTGCCACGGTCATATTTCTTACGTTTTTTTGGAAAGGCATAAAATAGATCATCTTTGTTCTGGTGCTTAGAGAGCTGAGTGATATGAAATGCAACTTTGAGCATTAAATTGCCATTGGTAAGATGGAAATAATGATACCTAGAAGATTGTGAAAGAATTTAATGAGATAATGGCCTGGTATAGGAAAATGTTCAATACTTGTTCATTCCCTTACTTTTCCTTGGGTGTTGGTTATCTTGGATATTTGGGACATAATAACAACTTCGTTTGTATTACTGATCTTTGATACTAGCTTCAAATCATAGTTTAAGGTGTGAACTTGCTGAAAATCACATAATGCATTCTGAAGTAAAACGAAGAACATTTAATGCAATTTGCTGTGTTTTATATTATTAATCAGTCATTGATAGAGCTAATCAGCATTGACTCATATGCATAGATGATTAGTGGAAGAAGGTATACAATTATATGACCTCATCAGCTTTCGTTATAACTAGCTGGTGCTGTGTGGGCACTGACCAATTACAATAAATTGAAACAGAGGTTCAGAGGCACCCTACCAGGTCATGCCAGACATCAATTCTTAAATTGCTGGATCTTAGGGAGTTTTGAGGGCATGGGACAGAGTTTGGGGGAAACAGGAAGTCTTTGATGGGGTTTGGGGCAATACATCTTTATTAACTGGTATGAAAGTATTTTGATATTATAAAAAGTGGAGGGTGAACCCATGCAGACAGACTGAGTATCCTGCTCATCCAGAACTCCACAATTATCTCATGTAAACAAATAAAAGTATCCTAACACCACCCCTGTTTTTCTCCAAACACCAACTCTCAACCCATTATTATATTGAATGACAAATATCTGAATGGGTTTGAAAGTCACTGGAACTTATTCTTTTGGTAAGCCAACAGAATGGGGGCAAAACAAGGGAAATCTTTTTAGATGGGATCCCAAATTAGGAATGGAACACATGGCTTGTGCTAAAAAAAATATGCATATACATACCCTTCTTTTGACACTTTTGATACTCTTCCATTAATTAGGAATCAATTTCTATAAGTAGTCCTGTGAAGTCTAAACCTATCAATCATTCTATTTTAGTAGAATTTATTTCGTTCATTATGCCAAGGACCTGGGGACCCTCCTAGGAATCAGGATGCGAAGAGAGAAAAGGAATTATTTTGAGGGATGATTTACTTTAGAAATGGGTAGACATGGTGGTGTACTACCTTCAGGCATTTGGATATTCATGAAGCACTCCTAAAGTTACTGACTGCCGGGGAGTTATGAAAAAGGATACCCAACAAGTAGGAGGCATCAAGCCCTTCTCCCCGTGGCAGACACTTTGTATACACACCGTGCTTTAGGCATGTGTAGTATCAAATACTAACATGGGCTCCAGCATTAGAAGGAGACTGGTCAAATGCACATTACAGTTCTTGGGCTGGGCAGTGCTGTCTGCAAACAAAGAAGAAGAAATGGAGTTAAAATGTAGCCGAGTGTTATTTCCCTCTAATTGCAAACACAAGCATGCACTCACCTATGACATTCAATAGCCATGAACTTGTATTCAGAAGGTCACTTGAAAGGAAGGGAGCCTAGAAGAGAAAGAGGACAGAGAATAGCTAACTTGTCAACACTAATTCTTGAACCACTTACTTGGCCTGCTTGAAGGCATTCTCAGATGAAGAAAACTTGCTCGGCAAAAGAGAACTGCTAGGATTATAGCTCAAGGCACACCGTTTCCAGCTAAAGTCCTTAGTAAATATAGATACTAGTTAATTTTGCAACTGAAGTAAGTGGTCATGAATAATGTTTATAGTTTTAAAGTTCTGTTATGCTGTCTTCTTTCTTTATACAAAATTCCTAAAAAACAGAATTTTCTGGTTAATGGAATTTTTTAAAAAAGGAATTGCCCTTAGCATTATATATACATCAACAATTATTAAGACTTAAAACTACGCAGCCATCAAAAAAACAAAATCTTGCCATTTGCAATGTCGTGGGTGGAACTAGAGTAGAGGGTATTATGCTAAGCGAAATAAGTCAATCAGAGAAAGACAATTATCATATGATCTCACTGGTGCGGGGAATTTGAGAAACAAAAAAGAGAATCATAGGGGAAGGGAGGGGAAAAAATGAAACAAGATGAAACCAGGGAAGGAGACAAACAGTAAGAGACTCTTAATCTCAGGAAACAAACTGAGGGTTGCTGGAGTGAAGGGGGGTGGGAGGGATGGGGTGACTGAGGGATGGACATTGGGGAGGGTATATGCTGTGGTGAGTGCTGTGAATTGTGTAAGACTGATGAATCGCAGACCTGTACCCCTGAAACAAATATATATTATAAGTTAATTTTTAAAAAATCCCAAATTAAAAAAAAAGAATTAAACATAGTACAATATACTTAATAGTCTGGTAGTTCCTTTGTGATTTAAAAAATTCAGAAGAACTCATCCTTCCTAAACCTTATCAATGCTACCAAGTTTAGGATGTCAAAAACGGTTCTTAATCTGATGTCACCATAAGAATATACTTGAGAAATTGGTCGATTTTTAAATGGTTTTAGCTAGGATTTTTTTTTTTTCTCTGTGTGTTATTTGGAGTTTTCTGTCATAAAATGATTCTCTTCCTCTGCTTGACTTTTTTTTTTTTTGTACTGGTGACTATTTTATTTTCAGTGTTCCAAGATTCATTGTTTATACCCCACACCCACTGCTCCATGCAATACGTGCCTTTAATACCCACCACCAAGCTCACCTATCCCCCCACCCCCTCCCCTTCAAGACCCTCAGTTTGTTTCTGAGTCCAAAGTCTTATGTTTCATCTCCCTTTCTTCTCCCTATTACTCCTTAGGCACTGCAAATAAGTGAAACCATGTGATGCTTGACTTTCTCTACTTGGCTTATTTCACTCAACATATCTCTTCCAATCTGGTCCATGTTGCTACAAAAGTTGGGTATTCATCCTTTCTGATGGAGGCGTAATATTCCACTGTATATATGTACCATATCTTCTTTATACATTCATCTGTTGAAGGGCACCTTGTTCTTTCCACAGTTTGGCGATTGTGGCCATTGCTGCAATGAACATTAGGGTACATATGGCCCTTCTTTTACTACATCTGTATCTTTGGGGTAAATACCCAGTAGTGCAAATGGTAGTCCTATTTTTAATATTTTAAGGAATCTCCACACTGTTTTCCAAAGTGGCTGCACCAACTTGCATTCCCTACCAACAATGTAAGAGGGTTCCCCTTTCTCCGCAGCCTCTCCAACACTTGTTGTTTTCTGTCTTGTTAATTTTGGCTATTCTGACGTGTCAGGTTGTATCTCAGTGTGGTTTTGATTTGAATTTCCCTGATAGCTAGTGATGATGAACATTTTTTCATGTGTCTGTTAGCCGTTTGCATGTATTCTATGGAGAAGTGCCTCTTTGTGTCTCCTGCCCATTTTTTGATGTGATCGTCTTCTTTTTGGGTGTTGAGTTTGAGGAGTTCTTTATAACCTTGGATATCAGCCCTTTGTCTGTAGTGTCATTTGCAAATATCTTTTCCCATTCCGTGGGTTGCCTCTTTGTTTTGTGAACTATTTCCTTTGCTGTGTAGAAGCTTTTTATTTTGATGAAGTCCCAAAAGTTCATTTTCACTTTTGTTTCCTTTGCCTTTGGAGACGTGTCTTGAAAGAAGTTGCTGTGGCCGATGTCAAAGAGGTTACTGCCTATGTTCTCCTCTAGGATTTTGATGGATACCTGTCTCATGTTGAGGTCTTTCATCCATTTCGAGTTTGCCTTTGTGTGTGGTGTAAGAGAATGGTCTAGTTTCATTCTTCTATATGTAGCTGTCCAATTTTCCCAGCACCATTTATTGAAGAGACTGTCTTTTTTCCACTGGATATTTTTTCCTGCTTTGTTAAAGATGGTTTGACCATTGATTTGTGGGCCCTTATCTGGACTCTCTGTTCCACTGGTTTATTTGTGTTTTTTTTTTTTTGTTTTTTTTTTTGTGCCAGTACCATGCTGTCTTGGTGATCACAGCTTTGTAATAAAGCCTGAAATCAGGTAACGTGATGCCCCTAGCTTTGTTTTTCTTCTTCAATAATTGCTTAGCAATTCCGGGTCTTTTTTGATTCTGTGTAAATTTTAGGATTGTTGTTCCAACGTTTTGAAAAGTGTTGGTGGAATTTTTGATCAGAATGACATTGAAAGTATAGATTGCTCTGGGCAGTATAGACATTTTAACAATGTTTATTCTTCCGATCCATGAGCATGGAATGCTCTTCCATCTTTTTGTGTCTTCTTCAGTTTCTTTCAGAAGTGCTCTATAGTTCCTTGAGTACAGATCCTTGACTTCTTTGGTTAGGTTTATTCCTAGGTATCTTTTGGTTTTTTGGTGCTATAGTAAATGGAATCGAGTCTTTGATTTCCCTTTCTATATTTTCATTGTTAGTGTATAAGAATGCAGCTGATTTCTGTGCATTGATTTTGTATCCTGCCACATTACTGAATTGTTGTATGAGTTCTAGTAGTTTGGGGGTAGAGTCTTTTGGGTTTTCCATATAGAGTATCATGTCATCTGCAAAGAGAGTTTAACCTCTTCTTTGCCAGTTTGAATACCTTTTATTTCTTTGTGTTGTCTGATTGCTGTTGCTAGGACTTCTAACACTATGTTGAACAGTAGTGGTGAGAGTGGGCATCCTTGTCTTGTTCCTGATCTCAGTGGGAAGGTTGTCAGTTTTTCCTCATTGAGAAAGATATTTGCTGTTGGTTTTTTGTAGATAAATTTTATGAGGTTGAGGAATGTTCCGTCTGTCCCTATACTTTGAAGAGTTTTAATCAGGAATGGATGTTGTATTTTGTCAAATACTTTTTCTGCATCAATTGAGAGAACCATGTGATTCTTCTCTCTTCTCTTATTGATTTGTTTTATCATATTGATTGATTTGTGAGTGTTGAACCACCCTTGCATCCTTGGGATAAATCCCTCCTGGTCCTGGTAGATAATTTTTTTTAATGTACTGTTGGATCCTATTAGCAAGGATCTTGTTAAGAATCTTGGCATCCATATTCATCAGTTATATTTGTCTGAAGTTCTCCTTTTTGATGGGGTCTTTGTCTGGTTTGGAGATTAGAGTAATGCTGGCTTCATAGAAAGAGTCTGGAAGTTTTCCTTCTGTTTCTATTTTTTAAAACAGCTTCTAGATACTATTTCTTCTTTGAATGTTTGCTAGAATTCCCCAGGGAATCCGTCAGGTCCTGGGCTCTTGTGTTTTGGGAGGTTTTTGATCACTGCTTCAATCTTGTTACTAGATATTGGTCTATTCAGATTGTCAACTTCTTCCTGTTTCAGTCTTGGGAGTTCATAGGTTTCCAGGAATGCATCCATATATTCTAGCTTGTTAAATTTATTGGCATATAACTGTTGATAGTAATTTCTGATGATTATTTCTATTTCCTTGGTATTACTCATAATCTCTCCCCTTTCATTCATAATTTTATTAATTTGGGTCTTTTCCCTTTTCTTTTGGATTAGTTTGGTCCATGGTTTATCAATCTTATTAATTCTTTCAAAGAACCAGGTTCCAGTTCCATTGATGTGTTTTACTGTATCTCTAGTTTCTAATTCATTGATCTCTGCTCTAATCTTTTTTTTTTTTTTAAGACTTTATTTATTTGACAGAGAGAAACACAGCCAGAGAGGGAACACAAGCAGGGGGAGCGAGAGAGGGAGAAGCAGGCTTCCCGCGGAGCAGGGAGCCCGATGTGGGACTCGATCCCGGATCTCCGGGATCATGCCCTGAGCCGAAGGCAGTTGCTTAACCAACTGAGCCACCCAGGCGTCCCGATCTCTGCTCTAATCTTAATTATTTAGGATTTTTTTCTAATTTTCTCAAACCTCAAATATAAAAACTGAATTAAAAAATCAAAATCAAATTATGTATATGTAAATATTCATTTGTATATGTGCATATTTATCACTTTAACATATATGCTGAATAAAAATCTATTTACCCAGAATTTTCAGCTTTGAGCTTATTTGATCTAAAAATGACTTGAACATGATTTAAGATACAGTTTTTTTCTGATTTCTTTTACTAAAGTAATGTAAAAATAACAAGAAAGAAGAGTTTCTCATCAGAACTCAGAGCTTTATAATAAACTGACTTCTAAACTTTCAGTTAATGTGAATGTTTGCTTAGAAGGAACCTGCTTCCACATAAAGAGGTTATTTTTTAAATGGAAGTAAATTTGCATACAGTGAAACACATAGATCTTTAGTGTTACAGCTTGATGAATTTTGACATATTTATAAACTTCTGTAACTACCACTTTGATGAAGATATTGAACATTTCTCCCACTTGAGGCATTTCCCTTATGTGCTTTGCCAGTCAATACCTGCTTTTCTACCCCAAGGCAAACGCTATTCTGATTCCTATCAACATAGATTAGTTTTCTGTATTCTAGTACTGCACATCTGGTGGATTAAAGATGGTCAAATATTCCTTGACACTCTTTCCATTAGGAGGTGATATCTGTATCCTCTCATTTTGAATATAGAAGGATTCTGTAAAAACTTAACTAATAAATGGCAGAAGTCATGCTGTGCCAACCTTCAGGCCCATGCTTTAGGAAATAGGCAGCTTATGCTTTCTGAATTTTGGGACATTCTGAGAATCCAGCTAACATATTATGAAGAAGTCCAAGTATCCCATAGAAAAATCCACATGGAAAGATACTGAGAACCTCTACCAATAGCCCTGGCTGAGTTTCAACATCCAACACCAATTTGCCAGCCATATGAGTGAGCTATCTCAAAAGTATGTATGACTGTCCTAGTGGAGCTGCCCAACTGACATTGTATGGAGCAGAGATGGGATATTCACTATAATCTGTGCCCCAATTGCAGATCTGAGGGCAAAATACCTAATTTTAATCTCTCAAACCATTAAGGTTTAGAATAGTCTATCAAACGGTAGATAACTAGAAAATTTGTATAAATTGAATTCTACCATATGTACTTTAAAAAAACTGACTTCTTCAACTTAAAAAAATTTAAAGTTTTAATTTTTTAAAGATATACCCATTTCATTTGGGATATCCATGTATGCATTAGTAGTTAATTCCTTTCTATTGCTCAGTACTATTCCAATAAATGACTATACCACAAATTGTTTATCCTTTCTGATGTTGAAGGATATTTGGGTTATTTCCAGTTTTTGCCTCTTATGAATAATGTTACTGTGAACACTCATGTACAAGTTGTGTGTGTTTTCATATCTCTTGGGTAAATACCCAGGAGTGGGATTATACGGTCAAATGAAAAATATATGTTTAACTTTATAAGAAACTGCCAAATCTTTTCCCAAAGCCATTACATAATTTTATAGTTCTACCAGCAATGTAAAAGAATTCTTGTTTCTCTACATCTTTTGCTACATTGTCAGTCTTTTAAACTTTAACCATTCTGGTGGGTATGTAGTGATATATTATGGTTCTTTTAATCTGTATTTTCTTTCCTTTTTTCTATTTTTTTAGAGTTTTTATTTAAATTGCAGTTAGTTAACATACAGTGTTATATTGTTTTCATGTATATGATATAAAAACTCAGTACTTACATATACCACCCGGTACTCATCATGACAAATACATTCCTTAATTTCCACCACCTGTTTAACTCATCCCTCCACATGCTCCCCTCTGGTAACCGTTGTTCTTTATAATTAAGAATTAAGAGTCTGTTTCTTGGTTTGTCTCTCTCCCTCTTTTTCCCCTTTGCTCTTTGGGTGTTTCTTAAATTCCACACAGGAGTGAAATCATATGGTATTGTCTTTATTTACCTGATTTATCTCACTTAGCATTATACTCTTTAGCTCCATTCATGTCATTGCAAATGGCAAGATTTCCTTCTTTTTCTTCTTTATGGCTGAATATATTCGTGTGTGTGTGTGTGTGTGTGTGTGTGTGTGTGTGTGTGTGTATCACATCTTTATCCATTCATCAGTCAGTGGACACTTGGGCTACATCTATTATCTCAGTTATTGAAAGAATGCTGCTATAAACATAGGGGTGCCTGTATCCCTTTGAACTAGTGTTTTGCTTTCTTTGGGTAAATACCCACCAGTGTGATTGCTGGATCATAAGGTAGTTCTAGTTTTAACTTTTAATCTGATTTTTTTTATGAGGAGCTTTCTGTGTCTTGTCTAAGAAATTTATCCTATCCTAAGGCCATGAAGACATTCTATATTTTCTTTTAGAAGCTTCACAGTTTGTATATTAGACTGATGATCCAGCTTAAATTTTGTGTACGCTGTAAGAGAGTGGTGTGTCTTTTTCCAACTAGATATAAGTTGCTTCAGCACCATTAATTGAAGAGAATTCTGTTATTCATTGGATTGTTTTAATGTTTCTGTGGAAGATTAATTACTTGTGTATGTTTTTTGCCTCCTTTTTAGACTTTCAGTATATTTTGCTGATCTAATTTCTGTACCGTATATCTATTCCACACTGTCTTGGTTAACGTAACGTTATAGCAAGTCTCAAAGTCAGTAATATAAGTCCTCCAACTTTATTCTTTTTTCCAAGGTTGTTTTTGCTATTACATATATTTTTATATTTGCATACACATTTTAAAATGAGCTTGTTAATATCTAGGTAAAAAAAAAGCTTTCATGATTTTTGTTGGGCTTGTGTTAAATCCATAGATTAACATCTAACAATATGGTCTTCTAATCCATGAACATGGTTTATCTCTCTATTTTTTTTTTAGGTATTTGTTTTCTCTTGTCAACATTGTTTTCAGTCCAGAGGTTTTGAAAATCTTTTATTACATATTTAATGATGTGATTCTAATTAATTATTCAAAAGTAGGTATTGAACATCTATGTTTCATGCACTGTTTTGGGTGCTTTCATTCTAGATTGTAAGACATAAAACAAAAACAGATAAGCAATATAGGTTTACATTCAATAAAGATTATAATGGAAATAATCTTCTGTAAGACAGAGAGTAATGAATTGGAGCCTTGGGCTTTTTTTTTTTCTTTCTTTCTTTTTTAAAGCAAGGGAAAGAGAGTAGGGAGGAGCAGAGGGAGAGAGAGAATCTTAAGCAAGCTCCATGCCCAGCATGGAGGCTGACATGGGACTCCATCCCACAACCCTGAAATCATGACCTGATCTGAAATCAAGAATCTGACTTAATCAAGCTTAACAAACTGAGCTATGCAGGTGCCCCTAAATGGGTGCATTTTTGATGGAATAGTTGGGAAGCATCTCTCTGAGAAAGTAACAATTTAACAGAGGCTTAAATGATGTTAAGGAGCAAGTCCTAATGGACATCTGAAGAAAGAGTCTTATAGACAAAATGTCAACAGGCAGAAATACACTTGATGTATTTCAACAATAGCAAGAAGATTTCCTGGTAAGTTTGTGGTGTGATTTTTGAGATATTCTCATCTGATTGTTTCTATTTACTTTTTTAAAAAAAGATTTATTTATTTATTTATTTATTTATTTATTTATTTATTTATTTATTTATTTGACAGAGAGTGGAAGTAGGCAGAGCAGTAGGCAGAGGGAGAGGAAGAAGCAGGCTCCTCGCTCAAAATCAGAGCTCCCTGTGGTGCTGGATCCCAGGACCCAGGGATTATGACCTGAGCCAAAGACAGATGCTTAACTGACTGAGTCCCCCAGGCACCCCACTTCAATTTTCTCAAGGAATAAGAATTGAGATAATCATTTGAGGAAAGCATGGAATAGCTGTTGAAGAGAGGAGAAATTGCACAGTGGTTCTTTTGAGGAGTGAGAAGCAATTATACCAGAGAAATGTAGCAGTATTACTTGGGCACTTTGAAATATGGGTTATGAATTGAAAAGTAATGATTGTGAATTTTGCTGCAGCCACATTCTTCTGTTATGGAGTAGATGTAGAGGTGGCATGGGGTTGCATTTCACTAGCATAGAGGTTTTTGGTTGTTGTTGTTGTTTTTTTTCCTTTTACTGACAAAAATGCCAGAGAAGGAGACAAGGGTAAGAGAGTAGATAGTTCATGCACTGAAGTGATTACAGTGATGTTTTATGAGTCCAAACAGAGAAGTGAGAATATAAAGGGTATTAGACAATTTATAATGTACCAATGGACTTGAGATATAAACATCTTTGGAGTTGGGATATTAAAATACATGAATCCTTGGTTTTATAGCACTTTGCTTTATTGTACTTCACAGATACTGAATTTTTTACAAATTGAAGGTTTGTGGCAACCCTGCATTGACCAAATCTATTGGTGTTATTTTTCCAGTAGCTTTTGCTCACTTTGTGTCTGTGGCAATTCTGACAATGTTTCAAACTTTTTCATTATTATATTTTTTATAATCTGTGATCAGTGATCTTTGATGTTACTCTTGTAATTGTTTTAGGGGCATCATGAGCCATAACTGTGTAAGATGGCAAAGTTAATCAATAAATGTTGTTGTGTTCTGACTGCTCCATCAATCACCCATTCCTCTGTCTATCTCTGTGGGCCTCCCCATTTCCTGAGACACAACGGTATTGAAATTTAACCAACTAACAACCCTTTAATGGCCTGTAAGTGTTCAAGTGAAAGGAAGAGTCACATGTTTCTCACTTTAAATCAAAAGCTAGAGATGATTAAGCTTAGTGAGAAAGGCATGTCAAAAGCTCAGACAGGCCAAAAGCTAGATCTCTTGTGCTAAATAATCATTCAAATTGTAAATGCAAAGGAAGAGTTCTTGAAGGAAAATAAAAGTAGTACTCTAATGAATACACAAAGGGTAAGAAAGCAAAACAGCTTTATTACCAATAAAGAGAAAGTTTTAATGGTCTGGATAGAAAATCAAACAAACCTTTAACATTCTCTTAAGCCAAAGCCTAATCCAGAGCAAGGCCCTAACTTTCTTCAGTTCTATGAAGGCTGAGAGATAAAGAAGCCACGGAAGAAAAGTTTGAAGATAGCAGAGGTTGTTTTATGAAATTTAAGGAAAGAAGCTGCCTCCATAGCATAAAAATGGAAGGTGAAGCAAATACTAATGTAGAAGCTACAGCAAATTACCAGAAGATCTAGCGAAGATACTTAATGAAAGTGCCTATGCTAAACAACAAATTTTTAATGTAGACAAAATAGCTTTATATTCATAGAAGATGTCATTTAGGACTTTCATAGCAAAAAAAGGAGAAGTCAATGCCTGTTGCAAGTCAGTGTAAGTCAATGGGTGGCTTTAAAACTTCTAAAAACAGGCTTACTCTCTTGTGAGGACCTAATGAAACTGGTAACTTTGAGTTGAAGCCAGTACTCATTTACCATTCCAAAAATTCTAGGACCTTTATGAATGATGCTAAATATGCCCTGCCTGTGCTCTATGAATAGAACAACAAAGCCTGAATGAGAGCAATCTGTTTACAACATGGTTTAAGCCCACTGTTGAGAACTACTGCTCAGAAAAAGATTCCTTTCAAAAGATTATTGCTCATTGACAATGCCTGATTACCCAAGAGCTCTGATGGAGATGGACAATGAGATTAATGTTTTCATTCCTGCTACTACAACATCCATTCTGAAGTCCATGAGTCAAAGAATTATTTTGATTTTTAAGTCTTACATTTAAGAAATATATTTTGTAAGCTATAGCTGCCAGAGATAGTGATTCCTCTGATGGATCTGGGCAAAGTAAATTGAAAAACCTTCTAAAAAGGATTCACCATTCTAGATGCCATTACAGGCATTCATGATTCATGGGAAGAAGTTAAATATCAACATTAATAGAAGTTTGGAAACAGTTTATTCTAACCCTCATAGATGAGTTTGAGGGGTACAGTACTCTTAAGTGGAGGAAGTAAGTGCAGATGTAGTGGAAACAGCCAGACAACTAGAATTAGAAGTGGACCCTAAAGATCGGGCTGAATTTCTACCATCTCATGATCAAACTTGAAGGGATGGAGAGGTACTTCTTATGACGGAGCAGAGACTGGTATCTTGAGATAGAATCTACTCCTGGTGAAGATGCTATGAAGACTGTTGAGTTGACAACAAAGGATTTAGAATGTTACATAAATCTAGTTGATAAAGCAGTGACAGAGTTTGAGAGAATTGGCTTTAATTTTGAAAGACTTCTATAGCAAGTAAACTGCTATCAAACATTGTATGCTTCAGAGAAATCATTTATGAAAGTCAGTTGGTGCAGCGAACTTCGTTGTTGAATTGGTCTAAGAAATTACCATAGTTACCCCCAACTTTAGCAACCACCACTCTGATCAGTCAGAAGCCATCAACATTGAAGCAAAACCCTCCATCAGCAAAAAGATTATGACTTGCTAAAAGCTCAAATGATGGCTAGCATTTTTTTTTAGCAAATTAAGTATATTTAAATTAAGGTATGTACTTTGTTTTTTGACATAATGCTATTGAACACTTAATAGACTACATATAGTATTAACATACTTTTAATATGGACTAGGAATCCAAAAAATTTATTTGATTTGGTTTATTATGATATTCACTTTATTGTGGTATCTGGAACCAAACCTGCAATGTCTAAAAATATGCCTGTTCATGATCTGGAAAGACAGAAATTAGTAGAGTGAGATTTGGGAAGTGATGTAGTGAATAATTGTTAATGAAAATTTCCGAGGCATAATCTTGAGATTGGATTGCTTAAATGGAAAGGACAAAAAAAAAAGTTGGAAATAAGGAAGTCAATGAATGAGAAGCTTGGGTGTTAAATGGATATCAACATGAATACAGAACTCACTAAGAATGATGACAGAAGTAATGGTAGAGAGTAATGGTGTAGTGGACAGCAAATGAGAGAGAGGGATCCAAAGTTTGATGGTGCCTATAGCATTATCATCTATACCACTGTAGAATGATATCCTAGGGCACAGTATAATGGACTACACTACAAAGATTTGGGTTTTTTTTTTATGGAAGGTGGGAAGAAAGGACATTTTCTTCTTTTTTTCTCCCCAAATATCTAAAGAGTTACTGCTCATGTGTTCTATTTTTATTTTATTATTTATTTATTTATTTATTTATTTATTTATTTATTTATTTATTGAATAATAATTTAGTTTATTTTTTCATTTCCAAGATTCATTGTTTATGCCCCACACCCAGGGCTCCATGCAATACATGCCCTCAATACCCACCACCAGGGTCACCCATCCCCCCACCCCCTCCCTTCCAAAACCCTCAGTTTGTTTCTCAGAGTCCAAAGTCTCTCATGGTTCCTCTCCCTCTCTGATTTTACACATTAGAAAGGACATTTTCTACAAGCAACAGTGAATATCAGAGACACCAACTTAATATCCACAAAAAGTCATTTGTGAGGAAGCAGCATATTCAGGGAGTAGCTAAATTTTTGTTAGATGAAAAAATTAGAATTGATATCTAGGAGAGTTAGAAACTCTAGAAGAGTGAGTTTCGGAGTGTACAGTGCAAAAGTTTGGAAGGTCAAAGATTTTGAGTTACAGAACAGACAGAGTTATATCAAGTACTGTGTGGATATGAGGACAGTCTGAGAATTTTGGACTTCCGGCAGTAGCTAAGAGGCATGACAAGTTTCCTTCAAATACTCTAAGGGCAAGTGTGTAGTCAGTTCTGATCATAGCTTCCTTTTCAGGATTAGTGTTTTGTGCCGTCTGTGCTAGTGGAATAGGTGTGCTTAAAGTTAGGAGAGGGGGCGGCGCCTGGGTGGCTCAGTTGGTTAAGCGACTGCCTTCGGCTCAGGTCATGATCCTGGAGACCCAAGATCAAGCCTCATATTGGGCTGCCCGCTCGGCAGGAAGCCTGCTTCTCCCTCTCTCACTCTCCCTGCTTGTGTTCCCTCTCTGCCTGTGTTTCTCTCTGTCAAATAAATAAAATCTTAAAAAAAAAAAAAAAGTTAGGAGAGGCACTGTTTGGCTGGGAGCGCTTAGAGCTCATATTTATTAGATGTTTGATGAATGACGCAAAATCTCATGGACCTCATACTTGTTGGTGGTTATAAAAATGAAATAAAATTGTAAATTTATATTGATGGATTTAAAAGCAGTCTGTTACTTCTGAAAGAGGAGAGGCTTGGGCATGCAAGGACTTGGACTTGAGACATATTATTGGCCAATTGTTAGAATGTGTCTTCTTTTTTAATTACTTCAGTTAATTAATTAAGCACCATTGAAAATGACATAAAAGGTCAGGGCAGTAATCTTATAAAAATGAAGACTGATACTTAAGGTGATATTTATATTATTATATATGTGAACATATTCACATAAATAGTTAATATAACATCTCTATTACTAGAACACATTATGTCTCATAAGAGCCAAGCCTATTGTTTGCAGTATAATTTTTTATACTTATGAAAATGATAGTTACCTAAGAAGATTTTAAAAAGTATATTCTATGTGTTTATGTTTATTCCAAATTTTAGAATCTGTTTCTTCAAATGTTTAAGGGTAACTTTAATACAAGAAACACCTTTTTGATCAACATTTACTCTTTAGTTTTCCTTTGTCAGCTTGAGAGATACAAAAATAAAAGGGGAAAATGTCTATGTTGGAGACAGAAGAAAATCTATATTTATTATTAATGTTCTGTTCTGGGCTGGAAAATTGATATATCTTACACTTAGTAAATGAGAGTAAGTTTTTATATATGATCACATCCTGGAAAGTACTTATATTCCTGTTTTCTTCTCTCCTGCTTCTTCCCTTCATGGGAGGATTCTGCTATTCTTAGAGCTTAGACCATTACCATCCCACAGCTGCCCTGTAAATTTAATTCTCTGCTCAAAATTCTCTCTACTCCACAGCTCCTCTCTACCTGACACTCAGATGTATCAACTTAGATTTTTTTTCTCTTTGCAAGTTAAACATGGAAAAGACAAAAATAGAAGAGCTCATTAATCGATGTAAGAAAAACATGTCAGGCTGAGAGAATGAAGTTATGTTATAAAGGCAAGCACTGTTGATTTTTAGCAAGTTGACCCAAGATCATCCTTCATTAAGTAGCTATAATGTAGGTCACAGTTCGGATCATACAAATATTATGAAATACTTATTTGACTTATAAATTTATTATTAATGAATGATAATATTAATAATAAAATTGAACTAGACTCAGCTGCTTTATTTGGCAATACAATACTAATAAACTCTATGCTCAGATAAATAGGAAAAAAAGCAATAAAAACAATTTGCTAAAGGGCCCACTTCCCACTTGATATGACAGTTTCTTAATTTGTTTTCTCTGCCTTTACTCGTTTTCTCATTTATTGCAAGTTTCTGATTCTGGAAGTGAACAAGTTTACATGTAAAATTGTAATTAAATTTTTCCTCAAGTTCAGTCACCAAAGGGATGGGTTTAGAGGCAAAGCAAATGTTTTAGTGTTATAGCAAGTAATATTTTTCTTAATTTATTCAGAAGAATGTAACACCTCCAAACAAGAAAATCTGAAATTGGAGAAAAATGTGCAGCCTTACTAAAGTATGTCTCAAAGGGGAGTAAATATAACAGAGGCCACATTTTCTTTTTAGTAGTGTCTACAGTAATTTTTTAAGGTATAAATTTGTTACCTTTTCTCTGTATTTTTTCTTTTCTTGCTCACTTGGTTCCTAGAAGGTATGAAAGAGTTTGTGTTCCTTTGCCTGTAGGAAGAATTGTGTCACAGAGTGTAGGGAAAAATTGCTTATAGACTACAAAGCATGACATAGAGATAAAAGAACAACATGGAGCTAGTTTGGACAATGGGAATCTCAGTAATAACTGTAGTGGCTAGGAGACTGGAGGGGTCTTCCCAATGCTTTTATTCTGATAAGACCCTAGGATGTTTATGGGGCATGGGTAGGGAAATCCTCCAAATACTTGAGTTTAAATTTTCCACCAGTTTGGCAGGATGGACATTGTACATGGAATTTATTTTATTTGTGTGTTGGTTTTGTTACTATTATTTATTTTTTACCTGAAGGCACAACATAGGACTAATTATTATCTTTGGTTTATGATATATTGACATCATTGCTTATACATGGCCTTCATTTATTTTATTTATTAAATGTATTCATTAACAATATGATAAAATTATATTAATTTATTGCCCAATTCAAGAACTGGAATTTAATATACATCTCAGTGCTGTTTCCAATTCTGTTTTTCTGCCTGCCCTGGAATAGCCATTACTTTGAATTCTTTTGTTTATCTTCACCTGCCTTAAAAAAAAAACTATAATATGCATATTTAAAAAAATATTTAGTTTTGCTTCTTTTGGAATTTTACAGTGTGAGTATCATAATGTACATATCTTCTAGGACTTCCTTCCTCCACCACCCGTCATTATCATAATAAGACTTATCCGTGTCTCACATGTAGTTTTGTTCATTAATTTTCATTGATATTTAATATTTCTCTGATTATGGTATAGCTTAGTCAGACTCTTGTCAGTGGACATCTAGATTGTTTCCATATTTGTGCTATCATTAATAGTGCTGCTGCTAGGTGTTTTGTGGCATACATTTGCTAAACCTCACTTGGGTGAATACCCAGGATGAAATTACTAATTTGTTGGGTGTGCAAAGATTCAACGGTAGAAATTAATGCTAAATTGTTTTCCAAAACAGTTATTCCAAGTTACATCCCGACACTGTGTGAGAGCCCACTGATCTACAATCTACTCAGTAGTAGATATTGTCAGTATTTTAGTTTTTGCCCATTTCATGAGTGTAAAATAACTTTCCTCCTCTTTTCCTCCCATATTTTCCTGAACACTGGTTAGATTGAGCCTGACTTGATATACTTTTTAGTAATACATGTTTTATTTTGTGTAAAAATACCTATCTAGATCTTTTGCCTATTTTTCATTTTTTTGTAATTTTATTGTTGACTTATAAAAGTTCTTATAAATAACATCACAATTTTTTAATCTTTTCTTTCTTATTAAATATTTTTGTGGTAGTTTAAGAAATCATTTTCTGCAGTAAGGTCAGAAAGATATTCATCTATATTTTCCTCTTAAAATTTCAAAATTTATTTCAACAACACATCACTATTCCTTTCCAACACTTGTATAGGAGTTTCTAATCAATTGTACAGAAAAAGGAATTAATTAAAAGTCATAAAGATAGGAAAAGAGAATAAAGGTTATTTTCAGATGATATGATTGTTTACTTGAAATAGTAATAATAGTAATAATAATGATAATAGGGGAGTTGAGCAGGGTGGCTGAACACAAGATCAATACATAAAAACACTTGATTCACGTCTATAAACCAGAAACAATTAGGGTTAAATAATAACTATAAACAATACCATTTATAATAATTAAAAATACGAAGTACAATATTCAAGAATAAATCTAATAATAAATGTGTGAGATCTATATATAGAAAGATATAAAATATTTTTGAATAATTTTTTTAATTTTAAAAATAGAGTAGTAGCCTATGCTGATCATGGAAGATGTCATAACACTTGAATTCTTCCTACGCCAATTTATAGATTTAATGTAACTTCAGTCAAAATCCTGTAAAGATTCTTTGTGTAACTTAGTAAAGGTCTCCTCTTTTCAATTCTTCTGATTACCAGAGAATATCCTAAGTTAGGCATTAATGTCTTTAACTCTTACAACTTTTTAAAATAAGAGGGGAGATTAAGGGATGTTGGAGCGGCACTGAGGAAAGCAAGAAGTAAATATTAAAACTTAGAATTCTGAATATATATCTTAACAGTTCTTATGTGTGGCAGATACCATTAGCTGATTACCACAGCACCCATTCCTTTTTTTTTTTTTTTTTTTTTTTTTTTTTTTTCTTTTTCACTTACCTTCCTCTGTTTTGGAAATTCTAAAGCTAAAAAGCTTGTTTTTTTTTTCAGACTCCATTTTAACTTATAGATGACCCTGTGACTCAGTTCTAACCAAAGAGACATAAGCATTGAAGTCCATCAGTGCCAACTCTTCTTTTCCCTCCTTTCTGCTGCTTGGAACATAGAAGTCATCGCAGAACTGTATTAGTATTTAGTAAGGATGACAGAACAGAAAAGCAAGGGTCCTGCTTTCTTCTTCTTTTTTCCTCTTCTTTTAAAAAAATATTTTATTTATTTATTTGACACAGAGAGAGATCACAAATAGGCAGAGAGGCAGGCAGAGAAAGAGGGGGAAGCAGGCTCTCCACGGAGCAGAAAGCCCAATGTGGGACTCGATCCCAGGACCCTGAGATCAGGACCTGAGCCGAAGGCAGAGGCTTAACCCTCTGAGCCACCCAGGCACCCCAAGGGCCCTGCTTTCTTGATGGCATTCTTGAGTTCTTGTACACCTATAGACCTACCTGCCTGCCTACCTACAACCTCCTGTTACATAAATCTGTTGCTATTTCGTCACCATTTGTTGGGCTTTCTCATACCCACTGTTGAATGCAATAGTAATCAACTCTACAAATAATACTTAAAAATCCACATGTGTGTACCTGAATACAGTAATTATTATTCATTCATTTGAACGTGTACAAATTCAGTATACCTCTCTCAGAATTTAAAAATTCTGGTAGACAAAATTAAATAGCAAAGATATAGAAGAATTGAATCACATAATTAATACATTAAATCTTATAGGTATAAGTAGGCCTTTATAGTCCTTAAGAAGAGAATAATAATTTCTTTTTTTTTTTATTGTTACTAAAAAATTTTTTTTCCAGTGTTTCAAGATTCATTCCCCATTCCCCACACCCAGTGCTCCACGCTTTAGGTGTCCCCAGTACCCACCACCAGGCTCTCCCATCCCTCCACCCCCCTCCCTCCAAGTCCCTCAGTTTGTTTCTGTGTTCAAAGTCTCTGTTGTTTCGTTTCCCTCCCTAGATTACCCTAGTTCCCATTTACT
>PITA01016324.1:0-46992 GCA_004023965.1 Spilogale gracilis
GGGTCCGGAAACGGGAGCGTGTGCATCCAGCGCGACGCCGGCGGGACCCTCGGGGTCCGGAAACGGGAGCGTGTGCATCCAGCGCGAGGCCGGCGGGACCCTCGGGGTCGGAAACGGGAGCGTGTGCATCCAGCGCGAGGCGGGCGGAACCCTCGGGGTCCGGAAACGGGAGCGTGTGCATCCAGCGCGAGGCCGGCGGGACCCTCGGGGTCGGAAACGGGAGCGTGTGCATCCAGCGCGAGGCGGGCGGAACCCTCGGGGTCCGGAAACGGGAGCGTGTGCAGCCAGCGCGAGGCCGGCGGGACGCTCGGGGTCCGGAAACCAGGCTGAAAGCCACAGTGGGAATGGGTGACCATGGAAAGCTCTGAAGCAGAGAAGTGCGTCAGGAGGCGAACAATCAGGCAGGTAGACAGGATGTGTCAGAGGAGGGTCACAGTTCCCACCGTGCAGGTAAGACACAGTAATGGGAGAAGCCGGAGTCAGAAAGGAGGCCTCCCGAGCGAGGGGGGAACAGGAGCCAAGGCCAAATAAATAATTCTTCCTAAACTCTTGAAGAGTTCCTGCAACCCAACTGAAATATGCATGCATTTCTGATGAAACCCTACAGAAACACGAGGACTGTTAGAATAATTACCACAACCAGGGTGCTGGGGGGCCGCAAAGGAAAACAGCTTCATGCAGGTCTTCTTAGGAGAGGCCAGAGACTGTCTCTGGACCTAAGTGGTGGACAGAGTGGTTGGCTCGACCATTACATGCATTCTGGTACACGACTGCACGCTTTCCTTCCCACGAACAGTTCTAAGAGTGGCCTGAGCAGCACTGCTCAACACAGGCATGAAGTGAACCCAAATATCCAACTGACCGCAGAATGGGATAAATTGTGGAAGGTTCACGCATTAGAATACAAAACAGAAACCAAAGTGAACAAGCTACAGCTGCACACAACAGCAAGTGCAACGTCGGTTCTCAGGTCCGAAAGCTCGCTCACCCTGGCTTGAGTGTGTGGAGAACTTTCCATCTGAGGAGCAAGCATGCAGGAAGCACTTCAGCAAACACTCGGAGAGAAGCCAAGGTCTGAGCCCAGCGACATTCCGGATTCCTTGAATCTGCTCCTCCGCCCAAGCCCCCACGTCGGCCATGACACAGAGGGGCCAGCAGAGCCCATCTTAAATATAACAAACTATCACCACTCATGACCAAAACCGGTGCATCTCACCCCAAAAGAATAAAGAAACACAAGACCGCACATCAATTACTGGATTCCTTAGAGCTCCTTTTCCTGGATGGCTCTCTCAGGACACGGCAATAAGTGAGCAAATAAACAAACCTAGGATAAATACCCAACCTGGCATTCACGTGGGCCTCCCAACTGCTGTGCCAATGCCGCCGCACAGCTAGGAGCTCCCGCATTCCCTGGTGGGGTCTGCGCCAGTCAGAACGAGCCCGTTCTCGTGTTTTCGCTAAGCACCGTTGGCATGACATTGTATAATGTAGAAAGGTTTCCAAACACCAGTGCTTGTCATCTTGATGGATTTTTGCAGGCTAACGGCTTTTTACCATCAGTCCATGGCCCTGACTGTTCATCCCACTATGTTTTGCTTCAATCTCATAAGAGACTCTTAATTACCACTGGACTTTTGATCTGAAGAGTAAGTCATCCTTGAGGAGCTCGGGTTCAGGGAAGCCTCTCCTGAGTCCTGGCAACATAGTATTTTCTTGCTATTTCCATAGGCTACTTCTAACCATTTCCTTAAAATGAGAGCAAATCCGTTTTGAGACTCCAAACCCTGAGAAGGTCCACTGTTATTATCCTTTTGAACTACAGGGCAGAATCTTTTCTTACACCACGTCAAAGGAGATGACACAATTACTATTCCCTAAACTTTTTTCCTGATATAAATGTATTATACGTAGAGTTGTCCCTTGTGGTTATGGTTGTTAATCTAGCCATGGGCTGGGTTTGTAATACAAGCTGAGATCCTTATCTCTCATCTCAGTTGGCAACACTGAGTGATACAAATCTTCCCTCAGCACTCCAAAGAACCAAGTTTTTCACTTGTACCTTTCCAGAAGAAAATGTCATCCTAAAGCTGACAAGATAAGAGCAGCATCACAGAACAGATCACGAACTAGCCTCTGGAAATGCAAAATTTTCTGTCATGTAGGGATTTCATATCTCTAACTCTTATCCTTTAATCAAGAATACTGGCCACCTGATATAATAATTTATTTTAAAAGGAGCCAAGTCTTTTAGGATATAAAAAAAGCAAGCAGCAGGGGCGCCTGGGAGGCTCAGCTGGATAAGCATCTGACTCCTGATTTTACCGCAGGTCGTGATCTCAGGGTCCTGGGATCGAGCCCCATGTCGGGCTCCTTGCTCAGCAGGGAGTCTGCTTGAAATTCTCTTCCCCCTCTGTACCCTACCCTCCCCCTGCTTTCTCTCTCTCTCTCTAAAATAAATAAATACATTTTTTAACAAGTAGCAAGCATTTATTTAAACATTCTTATGTACCAACACACAATGTCTTAGACATATTAACCAAAAGGTCTTCACAGTAACTCCAAGAGGGAGGGACTATGATTCACATTGTTTCGGAGATGGAAACCCCAGAACACAGAGAAGTTCGAGAACTACCTGGTCCCACAGCACTAGTCTGGGCAGAGCCAAGTCTCAAACCCGGGCTGTGGGACTCCCAACCCACTGTCCTAACCACCATGCTACCCTCTCACGGAGCCTCCCTTCTGTGCCCCCAAGAATCCTCAACCTCCTCTCCAGGGAATCCAGGGCAGTACAGAGGTAGGATTTTAGATCAAAGACTCCAAACCTTTTCCATCACATTCAAACATCCACTTCGTTTGCATTTGGAAAGCAATACAAAGGTGTATCCTGGGTGATTGTTCAAATACTGACGGTGTTCTTATTGTTCGGGATATTACACATAAGTTGCTAATATTTGCATTTATCTGTAAATTATATACACGTGCCACTATCCCTAATAGATTACATTCCGTATAAAACATACACAGACAAATAAAATGGATATAAAATAAACAAAACAAGTTCTACTAGGGGCACCTGGTGGCTCAGTTGGTCAAGCATCTGCCTTTGGCTTGGGTCATGATCCCAGGGTCCTGGGATCAAGTCCCACGTCAGGCTCCCTGCTCAGAGGAGGGTCTGCTTCTCCCTCTGCCTCCCTTTCCCCCTGCTTGTGCTCTTTTTCTCTCTCCCTCTCTCAAATAGATACAATCTTTAAAAAAAGAAAAGAAAGAAAAAGAATTTCTACTATTTTTTTTATGTTCCCCAACCAGGTTCCATCTGACCTGAGCTGAAACCACTGTTGAGACGAATGGATAAAGAAGATATGGTCCATATATACAATGGAATATTACACCTCCATCAGAAAGGATGAATACCCAACTTTTGTAGCAACATGGACCGGATTGGAGGAGATTATGCTGAGTGAACTAAACCAAGCAGAAAAAGTCAAGCATCACATGGTTTCACTTCCTTATGGAGCATAAGGAGTAACACGGAGGACAGTAGGAAAAGGAAAGGAAATGGGAACTGGGGTAAATCAGAGAGGGAGATGAACCATGAGAGACTGCGGACTCTGAAAAACAAACTGAGGGGTTTTTAAGGGATGGGGGCGGGAGGATGGGCGAGCCTGGTGGTGGTTGTTGAGGGCACGTATACATGGAGCACTGGGTGTGGGGCATAAACAATGAATCTTGGAAACTGAAAAAATAATTATTTTTTTTAAGATTTTATCTATTTATTTGACAGAGAGAGAGAGATCACAGGTAGGCAGAGAGGCAGGCAGAGAGAGAGGAGGAAGCAGGCTCCCTGCTGAGCAGAGAGCCCGATGTGGGACTCATCCCAGGACCCTGAGATCATGACCTGAGCCGAAGGCAGAGGCTTTAACCCACTGAGCCACCCAGGCGCTCAATAATCATTTTAAAAAATTAAAATTAAAAAAAAAAGAAACCCACTGTTGCCATAATGGTTCCTAGACATTCAGAAGCTGGTCCTATTCACGCCTGACTCTACACTCCGAACAGCATTTCTTCCCCTTAAAAATGAGAGTGGGAATAAAGAGACAGAGCCTCGATGAGGAAAGAATTACACCAGTGCCCTCGGGACAACCATGACAAACATTAGCCCACACTCAACACTCTTTTCCTGAAAATGTCAGGCTCACAAACATCACTTTGACGAGGAGGAAATATGAAAACACAAAAACACAGGTCTGAAGGGAATGAGGTACTGGCTGAGCTCTCAGGAACCAAGTTTAAATTCAATGATGCACATCATTGGGTCTTTAGAGGATTGATGAGATTAGCTCCTCTTAAAAAATCTCCCAGGCACAAGAAAAATCAATGTATTTAAAGCTCTACATTCTCTTCCCCTTGGCACTGCCACCCCTACACCCCATCATCCCTCGCCACTCTGAACTACGGTCTAATTACACCTTTAACACGTCGGCCCACGGGCCTTCGGGACATCCCGTGAGAAATGTACGACAAGGTCTTCTTCAAGCTAGGCATCTTTTTGACCCACTGGTTATATCTAAACCAGAATACATTTTGAGAATAGACTTCAATAGAATTTTAGAAGCTGTAAGTAAGAAGTGAGTGGGCACTTTCCCCAGGACCTCCCAAGTGCTCGTCTTCTCCAGGGCCTACTTGGATGGGTTCAGCGCGCCCACAGTAGTCATCCCTGAGTGCTTCCCTAGCAACAACAGGGTGTCTGGTCCTACCCTCAGTTGTGATGCAGCCTTTTAGTCAGTCATCGATCACAGCATTCACATTGCTTATAAATCTCCCTTGAAGCCCCTAGGCGGGCCCCTAAAGACTTTATGACGTGGCTGAAAATCATTGGAACAGGGATGGAATGGAGCCCCGCATCAGGCTCCCTGCTCAGCGGGGAGTCTGCTCCTCCCTCTCCCACTGCCCTACCCCATCGCTCACATTCGCTCTCCCTGCTGTCAAATAAATTAAATCTTTAAAAAAATAAAAAATAAAATCTTAACAAAATAAAAATCCCCTCAACCTCCCAGGATAATGATCAGCTCCCCAAGAGCAGCTCAGTATCCCCTGAAAAATCCTCCGCCACTGGTTTGACCCGAGAGCCTCATCTCACAGCAGGAACGAGATAGACACGGCCTAGCCTTCAGGGACTTCCACTCCAGAATCACTAGTTTTAGGGACTCTTAGGAAGGGATGTTTCTGACTATGATGACTAAATACAAGAAGGAATGGCATGAAAAGATAAAGCTTTGAATGATGACAGTTGGAAATTACATTCACTTGGAGATACATGGAGCCAGCAGGTGCCAACTGTGGGAAAAACCATCAATGTGTATGAGAGTTATGGCCCCTATTTGCTAACAGACTCCAGGTCAACATGCGGCCTGCCTAATCTCTCCTCTTGCACCTCCAATTTATTTAATTCCTCTATTCTCTTCTCCATAACTCACACCCAAATGAGAACATTCTTGTAAACACCCAACATTCTTGTAAAACCTGTCAAACTCAGAGAATGACCCACATCACCCCCAGACTGTCCACTATGAATCCTTCCAAACTACTGCCATGTGCTTCTCATGAACAGAAATGTGCATCCAATATACTTTGTTGTAACTTGACTGGCAAAATACCATTAATACAGACCATCAAACAGGAAGGGCAGTCATCTCTTTATATAGAAGCTGGTGCTCATTTTTACAGTAAAAATCATGGGGACAAATTACATCCTCAAGAAAGAGGGAATAAACTTTCAAGACTGGGGAGAAAAACAGAGTTCTGAAAAAAGTCAAAGTATTTACACATATGTAGGAAAGAGGACAACTAGAGCAGTGATGCCCACCATTATTAAGTCCATGGGGGAAAAATTTTAAAAAAAGAAAAAAATTTTGAGAACTCCCTAATTTTTCCATAATTATTATATACTAAATATTGCCATAGTAATAGTATTGTGTATTATAAAACAAAGATAAGAAACTTAAAAATGAGTCAACAATGAACATAAATAGAAGCTCATCATTTTTCTTTTTTTTTTTTTTGTAGCTCACCTTGCATATCTCTTTGGGTATATACATCCCCCATGAGAGGCCACTGATGGGGACCAGGCGTCGGCAAACCACAGCCCACAGTTTTTGTTTTTGTAAAAAAAGTTTTATTAGAACACAGCCACACTCATCCACTCACGTACTGTCTGGAGCTGCTTCCGATCTACAACAGCAGCCGTGCATAACTGCAACAGTGACTGTCTGCCCCATAAACCTTACAATACTTACTAACTGGCCCTTCCCACCTTTTCATCTAAAGTCTCAATAATGAAAGACGTCCGGCTAGCCCTTAACCAGGTAAGAAACGTAGATGATTACGAATGCAGTGTTTACAGACTAACTGAAGATTCTCCAGCTAAGGAATGAGGAAAGATCTGTAGGAAAATTCTAAGTTTTAACAAGGTTTCCCATTTGTAAATAGGATTCTACGTATTTCCACATAATGTCAAGTAAATATGTGGAAATTAGTAGCTTCCCTAGATACCATTTCCCTCTGGTGACAGATGAGTCATCAAACTAAGTACAGTGGGTGAGCTGGAAAAGTCAGCACTGCCGTGACGCAGAACTTCTGAATGGTGTGAAAATCATTACGGGGGTAACAAAGAAAGCTGGAGAAACCCCTCAAGCTGCCCTACACGGTGTCTTTACTCCAACTATGGTCCACGGAGCCCAGGGAAACCCCGAGATGTCTCTGTTCAGGTTCGGAAGCATTTTCATAGTAACATAAAAACAAACTGTCCTTACAGCATGGAGATGCCCGCATGGGCGGAGAAGGGACGGCGGGAGGCGGCTTGCGCCTCAGCAGGGACCAGGAGCGTGCTCTCCAGCACCGCACACCCAGCCGCTTTAACCCGCCGCTCTCATTTAAGGAAGCCCTTGCTGAAGGAGTAAAGAGTGCTCATTTTATGAACTCCCAAACCCCGGGGACATGCCTGTAGGACAAAACACAAGTATGCGCCAACGCTCCTCTATGCACCGAAGGTGACCGCCGTGTGGGGCAGAGTACGTCTGTGACGCGGTCAGAGGCAGAACGAGCTCCCTCCTTCCACGGAACACACGGGGAGAAAACACGACAAGACACAGTATGGAGCTTTGGGGCGTAGCAGGTCTTTTCTCTAAGGCACAAAAAGCTAGTCATTTCGAGGAAATTACCTGACAACACTTAGTAAATTTTACAGAATAGTAAGATTGTATCTTCAAAGAAAGAATTTGAAATCGGGTAAACGTTTATCTGCCACGATGAGCCCGACAGCTCTGTCGCACTTCAACACCTTCTGGGTAAGCTCTGGACGCCGGCACCACTCTGCCAACTAGTATTTTCTCAGTGACCAGCGAAGGGCGCCACGAAATCATCCAAGGGTAAGACCCTCAAGGTACAAGATGGTCCAAGTGCATTTTAATTTACATAACAAAATCAAAAATGTTTCAGAATCCACCCTGCAACTGATCTTTAGAAAACCACCTCTTACCAAGTTGTGGTGGACGATCAAAGAAGAACATCCACAGCTAAGTGTCAAAAAGGTGATAAAAATGCTCCCTTTTCTAACTACGCATCAGCTAAAGTCTGCATTTTCTTCATGGATATCACTCAGTGCCACGGTCACGACAGAGTGCGGTGATCCTCTATGAGGTCAGAAGTTAGATCAGCAAAAAGGTCAACGAATGCATTCTCCAGGCTATTTTTTTTGTCTTAGAAAATAGTTATTTTTCATAAAACTGGTACTGATGCTAACATGTAATAGGATTATTAACATTTTTCAAAGAATTAATCAATGTTTTTAATTGTAGTTTTAATTTCTAAGATGATGAGCACCAAAAGATATACCCACATAAACAGAAACTCAACCATTTTCAAGAACGGTAAAGGAATCCCAGGGCCAAAAGCGCTGAGCTCTGACACGGCAAGCCTACCCACTCCTCTTATTCTACATGGCATTTTCTGTTTTTATTGTAAAAAAAAGCTGGCAGAACAAAAAACGATGTTCCCTCGTCTACAGGAAAAGGGCGAAGCTGCCCGCTGCAGGAAAAGGAAGCCGATCCAAGCCTGAGAACCAAGGGCGGTCGGCACACGGCTGTGGCCATGACCCCAGACCCCGTGGATCTGAACACCCTGTGCAGAGGCGAGCTACACCCAGCTAGCACCCGTGTTCTCTGCGCCACTCAGCTGGCTTCAACTCTTGGGAGCTCACCCTCTACAAGGCTGGATTTCCCTGCCAGAGAAGTGGAGAAATACTCTGAAATGGCATTTTTCGAGGCAAAATGGTTAAGAAGGAGCAACAGTGGGGTCTGCCATCCCAACTATCCGCACGACATGAAAGGGACAGCCGGAATCCCGGGATTCTCGCTCTCAATTCCAAACAGGATTGGAAGATTTCCTGGGCTGAGGCTCACTGCGGTAGGACTGATACCTGCCACTTAAAATAAGTAACGGATATCCAGGGTGGAGGAGACGGGGAAACCCAGGATAAGCCACAAGCAAAGGCACTGGGGCACCGCTCTGCCCTGTCAGGGGGCAAAAGAACTTGAAGAGACTAAACGAAGCTTCTTCTCTGGGGCCCGGCCTCACAGCCACAGCCCTTAATATACAGAAGTCAAGATCTTAAAACCTATGAGTCTCTCAAATAACACGTAACAGGATTCACACTTGTACTGCTGTTACCACAAGGCAGATATTGGCGAAATGGATTTCCACCCACCCATGCAGATATATATCCGAGCAATCCCCAACTCCTAAAGAAATTATAAACCGAAGTCATTTCTTATGATTGCAGCATAAAATTTCCTCCTAGAAAAATGTTCTCAGGGCAATCATGGAAAATAATACTCTATCATAAATACAGGGCAGATGATGAAATAGGCTCTCATGGGCTGGTACAAGAACTTAAGAATTATATTTCCACAGTTCCTAACTACAAACTCTGGATTGGAGGTATACACACACACACACACACACACACACACACACACACACACACACACTTCAGTCCCAAAGGAACGCATCTGAAACTATCTCTTGTAAGGCAAGATTCAGAGATGCTTAGATTCTCCCGATTTCCCTTGTAACAGGATTTTCTGGAGATTGCGTATGTCCGTAAGCACTAGCAGAGAAATATGGTTCCGGAGGCATAATTAGTTGTAAAAGGAAGGAAAGAAAGAAGTAACTTACCTGTGGTCAAGATGACTGAAGTCTTGTAAATTCAATTCCCTGGTGTCTTGCGTCAGATAAATTGTATCCACATCCTATTTGAAATATAATTCAATCACGTAAACAGTCCACAAAGATGATCAGGGAAGAGGGATGGAAGAGAATGAGACAATGATACAGATAGCTTTTCACGGAATCTGAAGAAGATTTTAAGCAAAAAAAAATGAACGGGCAGGGGAAGGGGGGAGTCAGCCGGTGAAATACTGGAATGTTCTCCCGGCGTGTGTGCCCCACACTTACCCACTGTACTTCTTCTCTGTACGAAAAGCCGAGCCAGTCGCAAACACAGGCGTACATCTGAGAGAATCCACCTGAAACCCGCAACAGAAATATGACAGGTTTTCAGCTAAACGATTTCTCTCAAGTTAAAATATAAAAGTTTAAACATGGACGATGTCAACAACGCTGATTATTCTTTCTGTTTGGGAAAACAGCGAAGACTCTCTCCCGGTTCTACAGTAAGTACACAGCAGCTCGCAACACAGCTTAAATGCAGGACCTTTGTCCACCAGTCTTAAGTCTGTGCCGTGCTAATTGTACCTTCCAACTAATCGCACGTTACAGCGTACTAGGAATAGACGTAACTTCCTGGCAGGGGGACATCCATGCAGCCATTTATAACTTGGTTTTAAAGTGCATGCTCACCGCAGGGGCCCTGCTCGGCCACGGTCTGGCTGTCCCACAGGGCCTGGAGACTGGCCAGTCGCTCAGATGGCTCCATGGAGACTTTCTTCATGATTCGCCTTTAAGACCAACAGTAACAATGAATTTCAAAAATCAAGGTTTTTTTGCACTGCACACAGAAATCTATTTGGTGACGTGCCATTCTTAAAACCAAAGATGAGTGCCACTTCCATTTTGGTGAAAATAATTCCACTTTTTGAGCACTAAGAAGCTGGGGATCTAGAGGAACTTAATAATAAACTTCTTCCTTTAACCCCCTTTTGTCAACTCGGGGTATTACCCAGTGATGTAAATAGTCTCTGTTAATTGTTCTGTAACATTCCATTGCACTAGAATAGCTAGGAAACAGTGTATTAGATCAGGTGTACGCTAAATATAAATCACTAACTTTTAAAAAAAATTAAATACAAATCTCCCCTTACTTTCCACAGTACCGCATCCAAATGGCCACTGAGAAAGAGCATGTTCCTTTCACTCTCTCTTCCCCTCTGAGGACTACTCCTCTGGGCAGGAGAGCACCTGAGCCCCGTGCTCAGCCCCTAAGCCAACAAAGTCCTGGGGCGCACACAGAAGCAGGAGAGAGGAGTGGTTAAACGCACCACCAACCACGCCCAAAGTTCCATTATTCACAGAACTAGCAAAATGGGAGGGCCTACCCTAACTGCGAGAAAGAAAGAAATTCGTACCTGTGAAGTTATTAAAACCATCCCTGGTGCCTGGTAAAAATCTTGATAAATGTTAGCCGACGCTCTCCTAGTTAGCACCCAGGAATCACGTAACGAGCAACTTAGGAATCCCTTAATTCACCCCCAGATTTTTATGAACCGTCTACAGTGTGGCAAGACCAGCTTCCAGGTACTCAGTATACAACTGCGAACGAGAGCTCGTCCCTGCGCTCCCAATGAGCCGTCCCCCGCGAGAAGCAGACAAATACATAGGCACTATAAAAGGAGAAGTCTTACTACAGTAGAAGTGCGGGGGGGGGCTGGGGGCAGCAGAAAGGGCACTTAACTCACTCTCTGGTGGGGAGAGAGCAGCAGAGGGGCGCGGAGCTTGGAAGTGCCCCTCAGTACCTAATCCATCTAAGCTAAAACCTGGAGAGGAATAAAGACTTCCTCTGGACAGGGGGGTGGGACCAGGAGCCGGCAAGTGTTCCAGACAAAGGGCCAGCAAGCTCAAGGAGATGAGAAGGCTCCTATGCACCATCAGAAACTGCAAGGAGCTCAGAACAGCCAGCAAATGCCCTGTGACAGGGAGGGAAGGGGTGACCGAGGAGTCCGGGGCTACACCAGAACGAGGTCACATAGAGCCTCTGAGGTCCAGTCACAGAGTTGGGGTCTCGCTCTCAGGCGATGAGAGGGTGCAGAAGGTCAGACAGGCACTATAGACAGATATGGGGGGGGGGGTGCAGGCTTCGGAAATAGAGAAACAACTTGACACAGTAGACAGAAGACCCCAGGGCTGGTGGGAGCCCAGAGAGAGTGACGATCATGAGCTGCTGGTGCCACATGCCCCCCCACCCCCGTGCACCACCCCCGCGGGACTCGGTCTGCAGCTCAGACGTGCAGAGAGGGCGGGCAGCTGGCGCGCGGTGGGGCTGCAGGCTGCCCAGGCAGGCCAGAAGGACAGCGGGACAGACAGCTGTGAGGGTGCTGCCAGGGCCCAGCTGGAGCACCAGACGCTGGGGGGGGGGGGGGTGCTCGGGAATGGGAGCCGGCGAGCCAAGGGAAGTGTGGCCCGGAGGCCCTGGTCCTTCCCAGGAGAGGTGGAGGGGCTGCGCTCAGGGTGGGATGAGGGAGTGAGGAGGGCTCGGGCGGGGAACTCAAGAGTCACGTGGGCAGGAAGGGAGGAGGTCAGGGCTGTGAGGAAGGGTGTCAGCGGGTCAGAGGCACCCACAGGAGGGCCTGGGTGCAAAGCGGCGAAGTCAGGATGCCAAGTGATACTGAACATACCCTCACCTTCCTTCAATGACTTAAAAGCACTTCTGCTACACAGAACGTCCTCAGTCGTCATGATGAGCCTCAACCACCTTGAAGAGGGTCAGCGGGCAGTGTTTCCAGGCGCTCCGTTTTCTCACGGGATGGATTCCAGATAAAAACATGCTAGATCCTGACAAGAGCCCGTGTTCTACTCCCAGACAAAACCTCAAGCACATAACAAAGCATGTAAATAGCAACATTCTGCTAGCATGGAAAATATTTCTACTTCTTCGCAATTTTTAGGCCTGAAGCTTAATCACGTATAACCAATGAATGTCAAATGTCATGAATTCCTTCAAATTCCTGTATAAATGCATGAGGTCTGCACGTGCAGCATGATTTTTCTCTATTTCACCTGAAAACACCCATGATTAAGTCCCATTATCCTAAAAGTCCTGACTTTGGGAGTAACTGTGGGTTTAAGGAGACAGTCATGTGTGAAGTGCTATTACAGAACCTGGTCTTCTGAAATGACTCATCGAAGCCCAACACTATCACTCTGCTATTTTAACGGCATTACTTCCCGCTGCAGGACAGCAAACCAGGGATGATGCAGAGAGACAGAAGAGCCCTCGGAAGCCGCCCATACTCTGGCACAGCTGGGTTAAGTGAGCCTCGGACACACCGAAGGAGACTCCCGCCTGACTGCATCGACATCACATGCGTGCTCTGAAAGTCTTGCTTCATTTCGGCAGGACGCTGCGGCATGCTACCTTGGTGGCACAGGGGACGAAGTTAAGCAAGTCAAAAGCAGGGAGAAAATAAGGTGAAAGGCTGTGGCAGGAAGCTGGCAGGATCAAGAATAGGAAGGTGCCAGTCTAGGGTCACAGGGAGAAATGGATGACCCCTCACGGCTGGTTCAGAAACTAAAGCCTCAATTTTGCTCCAAAATCAACACCGGACATTCCTGCTTGGGGGTAAGGACAAGTCAACCGGAGAGTGACAGAAACAGCAGCCAGTGGAGACGTGTGTGTGCGGAGGCTACCCCTTGACGTTCAAACCCCTCTTGGGAACAGTCTGGGGCTCCTGCGGGGCTCAGGCGGTTGAGCACGTGCCTTCAGCTCAGGTCATGATCTCAGGGTCCTGGGATCAAGCCCCACGTTGGGCTCCCTGCTTAGCAGGAGCCTGCTTCTCCCTCTCCCTCTGCTGCTCTCCCTGCTTATGATCTCTATCACTCTGCCAAATAAATGAAATCTTAAAAATCAAACTTCAAAGAAACTCCTTACACACAAAATCAGCACCCTTTCTGATGGCGGAAGCTTTCTTCTGATGCCTCTGGGTCATGGGCCGCAACGATCTGTCCTACAGATAAAATTTCTGAAGCAGCTTACAGGAGCTAATCTAATCCTTACCTGCATCAACAGCATTATTCCCATTTCAGGGATGAGGACATTGAGGCGCTGAGATGGGAATTAACTTGCCAAGGGTCTGTCCTCACTAAAGCATCCCAACAACCCGACACCTTCCGGCCGCACCTCAAGGCTCTCCCCACACATGTTCATAAAGCAGCCCCGCGGGCTGGTTCTCCCCGAAGCGTACCTACCGTTCTATTCCAACGTTCCAGAGCCTTCGCTGCTCCCCAGTGCCCGTCCTTGAGGCTCTCGCTCACAGGGACACCTGCGGGCTCCCAACTCAGGCTGCGCCAGGCAGACAGCTGTTTCCCCAGTCTCCCCACAGAACTCTCCCGACGCACCCTCCACAAAAGCCCCCCCCCTCAAAAAAGGAGGAAAGCAAATACAAACCACACATTACTTTCCTGACATCTCAAGTTAGATGTGACTTTCCTTTCTCTGAAATCTGAGGTCTTCTCCCCCTTCACTACATTACTTGGAGAACTTTCTGACATGCCTTCAGACTATAAACTCCCGGGGAGCAGCAAACATTTTATTCATGTATGTATGCCTGAGGAAGTCCTTTAGCGAACATTTGCTAAATGAACTCTACCATGTCCTGATGACCTAATATGACATTCAAAAAAAAAAGAGAAAGAAAGAAAGAAATCTCGCTTGGTTCTGGAGAGCGGCCAAGGTTCTCGATATTAGAGAAGATGAAGACCACAACACAAAACAGCTTCCTGAAGAGGAAGGCCGTTACGACACCTCTGGGAAAACAGATTAAACAACACTTAGCTACAAGTGTCTCCCTCTCTCTCAACGGCCAGGCCCCTACTGCCCCCCGTCTCACACAGCAAAGATGAGCGCGGTCACAACACAAGCTAACAGCAATTCAATTTTTAAATTTAACTTAACATTTTCTTCTTGCACCTTTAAATTCTCCCCATATTTTGAAATAAATGTTCCTCATTTAATGAGGGGAGGCAAATACTATTTTCTAAGAGAAAGAAAGAGGAAGCGGTAAATATCCTAGCATATATGTTCGGGGGCAGGGAGGAGATGAAGAGTGGATCCTGCTGTGACTATTAATTTTGATTAAAATTCCTCATTTTTTTCCTACCTGCATTCTCTTGACTGTAGTCAAGAGGACTAATTATACATTGTGAATTATTTATACCCTGTTTTTATATATTTGATTTTGATCACTAATACCATTTTCAAAATTATACTTGGGTAAAACCAGAAATTCAGAACTTTGCAGATATAGTTTCATTTCTACGCAGTCGAACTTGGACTATCCAAGAACTGCTCATCTGCACGGAGACCTCGCCTGGCCGAGTTTGTCCCCCAGCTTCTCCTGGTCCCGATACCCCCTCACCAGACACCCCTCATCACCCTCCCCGCCAGCCCTGAGCAAGACAGGAGGCGAGGGCCCGGGTCCGGAGGTCCCACACAGACTCAGGTCATGTATCTGATGAGACAATCGATCCAAACCAGGCTGAGGATTCCAAACACGGTTTCCTTTTTTCCGTTTTTATTTTAATTCCAGTTAGTTAACATACAGTATTATGCCAAACATAGTTTGGAACATATTTCCTACTGTTCAAACTTATCATGAGTGGGATATGTGACATGACTGGGGACATATTCTACTTTGTATGTTCTCCATTATCGGCGTCAAGGAAACACTTCCCTCACTGACCTCAGCTTCACCCTGAGGCAACACAAGGGATGGAGAAGAAAGGACCTGATTACCCACATCTGGGCCGTCGGTAACCAGCACCAGTGTAATTACACACTTGCCCTGCTAGAATCACATAATACAATCTAAGGAACTTCAAGAGGAAGGGCAGGGTGTGCAAGTCACAAAATATCACGGGTTCATTTTGACAAGCGAATCGCACACGGTGGGTAGGAAAGTGAGTAAAAATCAAGTATGTTTACGTTACTTAAATTCCCTTCCAGGTCAAGTTCTAACTTCCGATGTGTCTTGTTGCATCGTGGTGGCTGCCTCTGCCCTCCCCGCCCCTCTGGTGGAGCTCCGCTCAGCCAGCCCACACCCGTCCGCCTCCTCCTTACACCTGTCACCCGCTCACCGGCTTCCCGTCCCCTCGGCCCACATGCCCACGGTTGGGAGGCCAGGCCACAGTCTTCCAGCTTCCATAGGCTCCCACGTCACATGGCCCAGCAATGCGTTCGGCACACGGTAAGCAAGGAGGAACCTCCGTGAGTGTCTACTATGTGCCAAGGACCAGGGATTTAAAATGAATAAAAAACACAGCCTTTGCTCACGTAGCTCCTGGCCTAGTATGTTGTGTCCCTGGATTCATCTCAGCTTCTCAAGGATACCGTGCAACTGGAACCACGATCTCCAGGAACAATCTCTCTCTCTCTCTCTCTACTAGTGCCTTCCCCCCGTTACAGCCACGTGCTTTAATAGCGCCCATTCTGAATGCACACGGAAATCACCTGTAACTCCTCGTACCTCTTTAGTTACTTCCTATCTCTCAGTCCCCTTCATAGCTGAGTATCTCTCTGGAGTTTCCCGCAGGTACCACCACACCCACTTCCTCCCTTCGGAGTTCATCCCACCAGCATGGCGCCTGCCTCTCCCCACCACAACCCGGGACTGCCCTTCGCCGTGCCCAGCCCGCCGGACAGCCCGTGCCCTGGGCCCAGATCACTCGGCAGTCCCCCGCTCCCTGCCTCACAGGCTCCTCCTTCCTGGTTTTCCCCAGGACTCCTGTCCCAATGCCCTCGTGACTCTTCCTCTTACACTTGACGTCATTCTCAAAACATCTTCTCCTCCGGGTGCACGTCTCTCTCCGGTGATCTCAAAACAGCCGTGCAAGCAAGACTCTCTACACCAGCGACCTCCACATTTGTGACGTGTCCAGACCTGGACCTTTCCCCCAAGCTCCAGCCCTATTATACGACTGGTGACCTGACATCCCAGCCGCATGTCCTAGATCTCAAGCTTAGCATGCCTGACACAGAATGGTTGGGGTGTTTCTCCCCTCAAATAAAACTTGCCCCCCGACCTGCCCTCAGTCCTCCCCACCTCACAGCAAAGTAGCACAAGTCACTGAGTCATTAAACCAGAAGCCTAGAAGTCACCCTTGGTCCTCCCTTTCCTTATCGCTGCCACGCACGTCCCAAATCCATCAGCGGTCCTGCGACCAGAATAAGTCTCCCGTCTCCCACGTCCCATCCCTCCCCTTGATCACGGCCTGTGTTCTAGCCGGCTCTCCCCTCCTGCTCTTCCCCCTCCACTCTCTCCAATGGCAAAAATAACCGTCATACGCCGCATCACGAACCATGTCATATCCCTACTGCAAGTGACTGCAGCTCCCCAGCAAGCGAGTGCCGAACTGAGACCTCCTTCCCGAGAGGAGCTGTGTCTGCCGCCCCTCACCAGCTTCCGGCCTCCTCTCCGCGCCAGTGGCCCCTCTCACTGCACTCTCCTCATCCCCATACTGCAGCCACCCTGGCTCTCGCTCAGTCCCTCCCAGATGCCAACCCTGGTCCAGGAGCAGAGGCCTCAGAAGGAAATGTTCTCCATCCTCTTCAGGCTCCTTCTCGCCCATGAGGGCTGTTCAAAGGCTCGCGGGCACAGGCGGCCCGGCAGACAGAACTGTAGTCTTTAAAAGAGCCCTGCACTTGCAAGCATTTACTCAAGTTTACACTTCCTTCACTGCTTTATTATTTCCCTTTCTGGAGGGGTCTGTTTCCCAATGTAAGTAATGCAGCTTCCCAGAGTAAATTCCACATGGGCCGTGGATCCCAACACAGCCCTCCACCATCTACAGTAGAAGGTGAGTAAATACTGTTTAAGTGTATCAAGAAACAACTGCCAGGGGCGCCTGGGTGGCTCAGTTGGTTGGGCGACTGCCTTCGGCTCAGGTCATGATCCCGGAGACCCGGGATCGAGTCCCACATCGGGCTCCCTGCTCAGCGGGAAGCCTGCTTCTCCCTCTCTCACTCCCCCTACTTGTGTTCCCTCTCTGGCTGTGTTTCTCTCTGTCAAATAAACAAAATCTTTCAAAAAAAAAAAAAGAAACAACTGCCACAGGACGTACATGTTGCATAGGACGTGAGCACAACGTTCTACGGAAACATGAATAAAGAGACTCTTGAGACACCGGGGCCCGGTCTTTTGGCGTGGGAGCGTGTCTGGACTGGCAGCCTGTGTGAAAACACTGAGGACAGGAGAGGCTGCTGTGCTCAAGAGCCGATCACGGGGCCGGACGGCAGTGGTCCGCCGCACTAGCCTGCACGGCTTCGATGTGATCGGATAATCCTGGTCGCCGTGCGAAGACCCCCTGCGAGAAGGCCTGGAGACTTAGTGCACGGGGAAAGTGAGGGCCTCTGGACCAGGGCGGTGGAAAGGAGAAGCCAGACGAGGAGCAGACCAGGAGAGAGGCATGAAAAGGGTGAGACATGTGCGAGTGAAGAACAAGAGTCTATGTGCATGACGAGCCACTGAGGTACAGTGTCAAACATGGGCGGGTTTTGGGGGGAAACCTGTTAAGCTGCTGGGGCCCAGCAGGTGTCAGCTGCCTGGGGCCATCCTGGTGCAGCCAGGAGACAGGAGTGAACATAAGGCTCAGGTAGAGGTCTCGGATTGAGAAACTAACATATATGTGCTGAAGGGCTCCCTGGAAACGCAGCTCGTTAGTTACTGCTTGGTTCATGTTTGCTGCCTGAACCTTTTAACAAGAAGTCAAATGGAAGAGAAGGGTTAATGTACTTTTCTTAGACCATTTTCTCTGGGAAGGAAAAACAGGAAAATTCAAGCCTAAAACTGATAAATTCCCTCCAAATTCCTACACTATTAGGCAAATAAAACTGCATTTTAAAGAAAGCAAAGATGCTACATATTGTTCTCAGGGTCGCATGAGCACTTGCTAAATAAGGCTGCATGATATAATCTGATCTCATCGGTGCTAATTTGGGGTGAAAGGAGTTTCTGGGCGTTATAAGGAAGCTGATGTACAAAGCCACATTATGGACGACTGTCCTTTAAGGAAGAATGGGCTGTAGTAATTGCTAACTCGTGATCACCCTAAAGAGTCCCCTGGTGGCTTTAAGGACATTCTCCTTTCTGAGTACTCCCCCTCCCGCTCGGCATCACACCTCACGTTGTCCCGCACCCGGCACCCCTGTACCCGCACCCCTGCCGCACACGCACCAGCCTGGGTACGACTGCACAACGCCGTTAAGGCTTCACACCTGGAAATTCCAGGCAGGCAGGAGCTAGGAGGCAGCCCTACTCGGCCCCTCCTGGGCCACAGAACGAGGCCACGGGACACTCCGCTCCCTCTGCAACCAGCTCGCCAGATGTTCAGAGAAGCGCGAAGAGCCCAAGGCCGCAGAGAAGAGGAAGGCCTGGGTGAACAGCCAGAAGACACAGGCCGGCCCCCCATGCTGGCGGGAGGTGAAGAAAAGGGAGAGCCCCATGCAGAGGTGTTAGAAGAACCCAGCAGGTCTCGGACAGCCAGAGACCGTGAGGAAGTTTCATCTCCACCGAGGCACATGCAAGCGCCCCGAAGGCTCGAAGGACACAAGGCCTCTTAACTCACAGGCAGAGCATCATAGGAAACACGGTCCACGAAGGGAAAGTCCCCGAAATGTCCCTCCACCCTGCAAGGCGCACAGCTCACCATCTTTGCTGCGTCTCCGTGGGGCTCCGCGGCCTCTGTGAGCGCCGGGAGAGGGGCTTTCACGGTCCCTGCACCAGCTCCTCCCAACAGGAAGGTATTTTCACGAGGGACTACTAATTCAGCGAGCTGTTTGACATCGTATCTTTCTGCCTTTTTACCTCCGCCACCCCCCTTCCAACAACGCACACCCTCCCAAAGGACACACTCGTTTACTCAAGCATGTAGTCCTGATGAAGGGTGCTTAACAAAGAAACACGCGGGCACACACACACACAACTGACTCAGACTCATAATGTGTGTTTCAGAAAACTAAAAGGAAAAAAAGACGAGGAAAATGAAATCTCTTACTCTTCACGAGTACTCTCCTCGACGTGTTTTTGCAAAGGACTGAGCCCCTGGTTCCACGAAGAACCCTGACGGGGAGTCCCACCAGCTACACCCAAGTTAGGTCCCAAAAGTTTCTGCTTCAGTCTTGGGAGCAGAGGTGAGAGGATGGCCAGGCCCCTCACGGCTCCAGCTCCTGGGGGCAGAGAGCCCCTGGACAGCCTCCGAGTCCAACACGAGGGCCCGAGGGAGGGTTCGCTGCCCAATCAAGCCACGAGCGGCGCCCTCTCATTCGCCGCCCTGGGGGGCCACGCTCTACTCTGCTCGCCCCCCTCCCCCCTGCCAGCACTCACACTGGGGAGAGGCCAGGAAACACCCTCCGCAGGCAGGTGCCGATGTGGGCCAGCACTTCGCTCACGTCCTCGGGCGACGCCATCTTCATGGAGATGCTGGACTTCTCGGTTTCCACCACCATCTGCAAGAACCGGGTTGGATGCTGCTTAGTCCTCAGCATGCTGCCGTGAAGTGTCATTTTAAGTCACCTAAACGACACACTCACGCTGACCTATACCAATCCAATATCAGCTTTTGAAGCAGCACTTCCTTAAGATCACACCCTTGGTTACGACTCAAGGCACTGTTTGGGGAGACGGTGGAAATACGTCAGAAACATCCAGAAACTGAAACAAGGCAAAAGTCTAACAGGAGGGGTGCATGGGTGGCTCAGTTAGTTGGGCGACTGCCTTCAGCTCAGGTCATGATCCTGGAGACCAGGGATCGAGCCCCACATCGGGCTCCCTGATCAGCAGGAAGCCTGCTTCTCCCTCTCTCACTCCCCCTGCTTGTGTTCCCTCTCTGGCTGTGTTTCTCTCTGTCACATAAAAAAAAAAAAAAAAATTCAAACAGGAACCCCACCCACCCACCTCCAGCCAGGACACGGGATTTCACAGGCATACACGACTTCTCCCTTTACCAAGGTTTTGTCTTGAGGCTTGGTCTTACCAAGTCTGTTGGATCACTACTCTCCAGAGTAAGTAAGCATACCTCTTTTGGAGAGTAGCTGAGGGCAATCTCATCATTACTCTTTTTTTTTTTTTTTTTTACATGTTTTAAAAACAAGACCCCTTGTGAGATGTTTCAATGAGATGTTAAACCCTTTCGCCTGGCAACAAAAGAAAAATCAAATGTTTATAAACGTTTCAACTTTTCTAAAAAGAGAGAATTCTTAGAAAGAATTATATGACAAGAACAAGGTCATAATGTTCAGGGCTAGGCAAAGAATCGTTCCAATTCACTGCGGGATATGTCCAAAGCTTACCACCAAAAATGTTGACACTGAGGTCATAGAGCTTGTACTGCAAATAAATATAAGTCGACCTGAGAAGAGGGGCAGGTCGCAAAGGGCAGCAGGCTGTTTATGGACAGTTTCAAATAAAAAGAATCAACTATACTTAAAGACAAATACCATTATCTTGGATCTCAAAAATATTCACGTTAAATGCAATCCCTTTAGATTTTCACTGCATCAAAATAGCCTCACATATTTACTTTCTGCTGCTATGTAACTTGTACAAAAATACAATGGGGGAATACTACACTTACTACGCAATTAGACAATTAGGTTAACGAAGCAGTTTTTAGATTTGTTTTAGGTTGTCCTAAAATTAACTAAATTAAAAATAATCATCTGTCTTTCAAAGCGTTAACAGTAAAAAGAAAAGTAATGTGGGGCGCTTGGGTGGCTCAGGCGTTAAGCGTTTGCCTTTGGCTCAGGTCATGATCCCAGGGTCCTGGGATCGAGTCCTGCATTGGGCTCCCTGCTCAGCAGGAAGCCTGCTTCTCCTCTGCCTGCTGCTCCCCCTGCTTATGCTTTCTGTCTCTCAAATGAATAAAATCTTCAAAAAAGGAAAAGGAATGAGATTAAAGAAAAAGAGTTAAATAATCAGAGGCCTTAAAATGTTACTTTTCCACAAGCACCCACAGGACTCTCTCAATACGTATCACCCCCGTGTCAGTTAGTTGGCTCTCCATATTAAAAAAACGTTAACCCTAATTTTCATGCACTGGTCTTCTAGAAGGTGGCCCGAGGAATATTTCTCCCTAAAAAGCTGCGAGAATTGCTGCACGTGGAGGTTATTTACTGTTCAACCCAGGACGCCTCAACGAAGTATCTTCAGCAAACTAAGGCTGTCCTTGCAGCTAGGCTGCAATGTCCCATGTGCACGCATCTGTGCGCGGGTGGGTTTCAAGGGGCCGGACGCTCTGGGCTGCGGCCGCCGTGTCCGCGCCACCCCCCACCCCCCACCTTCCCACCGTGGGTAATTCTATTTTTCACTATAGGACACTCGTACTTGCCTCACATCTACAGCACCTATCAGTTCAGTTCACAGTTTGGGTGTGAGTAATTAGTCATTAGCTTATTCTAATTCTGCTTCGTCTTAACACCTAATCATCCTTAATTGCACAGGACTGAACAGAGTGATGAGGAAGAAAAAAAAAAAGGTGACAGGTGAAGGGGAAGGAACAAGGCCTTCAGATTCAAGCTGACATGAAAGCAGCTCACGGCCCCGTGGAATGTCACCACCTCGGGCTGGTGGAAAGGTTGCCACAAAGGGCACAGGGGCCCTTAACACGGCGAACCTTTCACCACGACGAGGCACTCCCTCTCGAGTGCCCCTGTCCTTTCTATTTCAGCTGCGGAAAACCAAATGCTTGCACCTATTCTAGCTTTGCCACCTAGCAGGACATAACCCATGACCCTCCGATACACAGTTAAAATAAAAGGTATCTTATATAAATAATAACTAAATAACTAAGTAAATAATTAAGTAAAATCCAAAATAATAAAAATAAAATAATAATCAGTAGTATCGTATGTAAGATTCAAATTTCCAAGCCCATCCCGCCTCCTTTGTTTAAGGTGGAACAACCTGGCTAAACACTTGCGCACTTATAAATAATGCCACCCAACAGACTGGTAAGGCGTTTTCTCATTCTAGCAGAAACAGCCATGGGTGGCTTGCCAACACTGTCCTAGGACATGGCAAACCATTAACCTTATAATTAAAAAAAAATTCACAGGTGTTTCAGCTACATAAGAAATAGTCCAAATAGTCTGTGACTATAAAACTACACAACGGCTGGTGGCGATGTACTGACCACTAAGAGGCAACAGAACTCCCACAGAACCTGGACGCCAGAAAGGGCTACGGCAACGAGAGCCGGAAAATAAGATAAAGGTCTCTGGCAGTCCCACGAGGAGGAGGAAAGACAGCAGTAGTAGAAGCACACTTCACTAACTCAGTAACACACACAACCGTCTCACTCACACATGAGGAAATGTGAGTGTCCCAGGCATGAAATCTGAATTGACCAAGCTCTAATTAAATAGTGATAAAAAGTGAATTAATCCTAGAGAACATTAGAAAAGAATGGGGATGGGATGCCCGGGTGGCTCAGCTGGTTAAGTGTCTGCCTTCGGCTCAGGTCATGATCCCAGGGTCCTGGGATCAAGCCTCACATGGGGCTCCTTGCTCAGCACGGAGCCTGCTTCTCCCTCTGCCTGCAGCTCCCGTGCTTGTGTGCTCTCTCTGACAAATATACAAAATCTTTTTTAAAAAAAAAGTAAAAAAGAAGGGCGTCTGGGTGGCTCAGTGGGTTAAAGCCTCTGCCTTTGGCTCAGGTCATGATCTCAGGGTCCTGGGATCGAGGCCCACATTGCAGAGAGCCTGCTTCCTCCTCTCTCTCTGCCTGCCTCTCTGCTTACTTGTAATCTCTCTGTCAAATAAATAAATAAAATCTTTTAAAAAAATAAGTAAAATAAAATAAAATACCTGTTTAAAAAAAAAGTAAAAAAATAAGGAAAAAAAGGAAAGAAAGGAAAAGCACGTCTTTATAAAGGGTGGATTTTGAGTGCCACAGGCAGATACGATCATCCTTATGATCCACGTTAGAGAGCACTGAAGAAACCACCCGTCAAAGGTCCTGGTTGCCCAGGTTACTATTTCTTAATCTAGAATACAATAGAATCAAATGCCCACCCAGGCACGCTGAGTCCTAAATGCTGGGGGCACGTGCACGCGTGCCCGTGTGCGTGCATCAGGTGTGACGGGGGAGGGGTACTGCTGAGGCATCAGTGTTTCTAAACAGCACCACGGAAATTTCTGAAACGTCAGAATTTGAGTACTGCGAAGCACCCAGCATCACAGGCCCCTCTGTGGAGGAAGCCCCGTTGTCCCACTGCACCTTCACCTCCAAGGTCCACACTCAGCTGAAGTGATGCTACACAGAGCCCCTCCTCCAGTTCCCACGGGGACAACAGCCCCTCGGGCTGGACACCACCTGAGGTCCTCTGAATGCCAGACAGATGGAAGGGACAGGACTGCAGTGTCCCTAGACCAGACTGGTGCCAGCAGCTACACAGGGAAATCAGTCTTGCTCTATCAACATCCTTTCTCATAATTAAATCCCACAGTCGAATCATACTTTGAATATAACCTTGGCATTAACATCTCAGTAGTGCCCTTCTGCCCGATCAACCCCAACGTCGTAAACATAAACATCCCTGAATGAAGACAGTCAAGAAAGCCCTGATTATGTCATCAGCTGTGAGTAATCATTCACTCCTGCATATGTCTGCCATTTGGGCAAACATATGGTGCTGTAATTTTTCTTCCAAACTCCAGTTTCTAAAGAATGCTAAACACATTAGGATAAAACACTGCTCTCAGATGAACTATGGAAAAGTTCCAAGGTTTTGTATGTAATCTCGGTCAACATAAAATGACAATTCTGACAATTTTTAAGAATGTTGTCAGCAAACTACACATACATGCGTGTGCATACACAAACCCACGTTTTCTTCATAGTTTTAAAAACGAAAAGTAGAATGAAGTTAACAATAAAGTTCAGAGTAAGAATCAAGGAACTAGGCAACAAAGCCAATAAAATCAATAGAGAAAATCAACAAAGCCAAAAGCAGGTTCTTGGAGATCAACAGACTTGATATACCTCTAATCAGATAGGTATGCAGGAGGGCAGCGGAAGGACAAGGAAGGATAACAGGAATGATGTTCTACAGATATTTAAAGCATACCAAGGGGATAAGATAACCAACCTTGTATCAGCAAATCTGACAACCGAGATAAAACGGGAAAATTTCTTAAAAGACACCAATTCCCACAGCTCACTCAAGAAGAAACATATAAACGCATCCATACCCATTAAAGAAATAGAATTTTTCGTTAAAAACCTTCCTGAAGAGGAAACTCCAGGTGCTGATGGCATCACTGGTCAATTCAATCAAACATTGAAAGAGTTGGTTATTCAAAATTTTAGTAAAAAAAAACAAAGAGGAAGGATTAATTCTATGAGTCCATGATCACTCTAGTACAGTCAGTGACTATCATTAGCATAGATGCCAAAATCCCTCACAAACTTTTCACAACTAGAATCCAACAATACACAAATGGATAATGCATCGTGACCAAGCAGGGTTAATCCCAGGAACAAAAGGTTGAATTAATACCTGAAAGTCAGTCAATATAATTCACCTTAACAAACTAAAAAGAAAAGAAAAAAAAAAAAACCCACACAAGAGTAGACTAAAAAAAAAATTTTTTTTGGACAAGACATAATACTAATTCCTGATTAAAAACTCCCAGCCAACTTGGAAACCAAGAGAAATTCCTCAACCAGATAAAGGGCCTCAATGAAAAACCTACAGCTGACATCACACTTAGTGGAAAAAGAATGCTATCTCCCTCCCAGATCAGGGAGAGAACGAGGATGTCCGTCCCCAGTGCCCCTGTTCAGCACTGATCTGGAGGTGTCCGCAGGGACAGCTGCCACGCAGAGATGTGATGTTCCCCACCTACAAGTGCATAAGTGAGCCTGTCACTTTTTCATGAATGCCGGCAGGACACAGCAGAGTCCTGGTCAGACAGAGAGGACCTGGTTATTCATGCACAGCAAAGGTCATGAGCACCATGTGATTATCCCTTCCTCCAAAACCCAAACCCCCCAGGGTGACTCATAGGGGGTTAAAGAGCTATCTGCCACACACCCTTGGCTGCTTACAGGAAAGGAACCGTTGAACTTGGGTAATGTTCTCACGGTAAACAGTAAGCAAGCCCCACTCTTTGTTATAAAGGAACATGCCGTCATCTCACATGGATACTCATGGCAAATATAACCCGAGAAGGTGCCTCCGTAAAGAGCAGCCACAACAATGATTCTTGGTGTGCCCAGCAAGACATGCGGAATGTGAGAGCAAGAAAATAAGGAGCAAAAAGGCAAGAAAAAGAAATCAAAGGCATCAAAACTGGAAAAGGAAGAATTGAAATTGTCTTTACTCACAAACAGCACCATCGTCTATGTAGAAAATGAGGAAATTCATTTTTAAAAGCTACTAAAACTAAGAGGTTGTCAGGATACAAGTTTAATGTGCAAAAGTCCACCATACATCTACACCGGCAGCAGTAATCAAGAACTGGAATTTAAAACGATACCATTTGTAATAGCATCACAACATACAAGACCCTTGGGAATAAGCCTCATGAAAGACGTGTAAGACCTATACACTGAAAGCTCCAACACGGCACCGCTGAGAGAAATTACAGAGACCTAAATACATGTGCAAATACAGTTTTCTTGGGCTAGGGTCTCCACACTGTTAAGACATCAATTCTCCCCAAATTGGTTTATAGATTCAGTATAATACCAATCAAAATCTAAGCAGCCCTTCTTACAAACTGAGCTGAGTCTAAAATTCTTATGGAATCGCAAAGGATCCACGATCACTGAACAACTTTGATAAAGAAGAACAAAGTTGGAAGACTAACACTATCTGATTTCGAGCCTCACTTTAAAGCTATAGTCATCAGGACAGCGTGGCAGTTGCATAAAGACAGACCACAGGGACAGGATTCGGTCCAGAAACGGGCCAACACTTGCATGAACAACCGATCGCCAACAACAGTGAAAGCCAGTTAGTTCAACGTGGAAACAGTCTTTCAAACGGGCGGATAAGCCATGTATATGCAAAAAAAAAAAAGAAGACAGACACACACACCCCAAAAAAGAACAACAACAAAAAAAAACTCCCACTGAGCCAATATACTGCTTTATATATAGAAACTACTTCAAAGTGGATCACAGAGCTAAATGTATAACGTAAAGCTTAAGGCTTCCAAAGGATATAGAACATTGTGTGACCTCGGGTTGAGCAAAGATTTATTCAGTATAACACCGCCATGACCCATTAAAATATATATATATTGGGGCACCTGGGTGGCTCAGAGGGTTAAGCCTCTGCCTTTCGGCTCAGGTCATGATCTCAGGGTCCCATATAGGCTCTCTGCTCAGTGGGGAGCCTGCCTCCCCCCTTCTTTCTCTGCCTGCCTCTCTGCCTACTTGTGATCTCTCTCTGTCAGGTAAATAAATAAAATCTTTTAAAAAAATCAAAACAAATAAGTAAATAAATATACATATTGACAAAGTGGACATCATCAAAATTTAAAACTTGTGCCCTTTGAAAAGCACAGCAGAGAAAACGAAATGACAGGTCTCAGACTGAGAAAAAACTGTGTAAGTCATGTCTCTGAGAAGGGATTTGCATTCAGAATATACAAAGAACTCTTAAGACAATAACAAAACAACTCAATTTAAAAAATGGCAAACCATTTTAAACAACACTTGAAAAAGGCAGACAGATGATGGCAGACAAGCAGATAAAAAGATGCTATCTTTCTTTTTCTTAGAATTTTATTTATTTGACAGAGAGAGACAGCGAAAGAGGGAACACAAGCAGGGGAAGTGGGAGGGGAGGATGTGGAGGAACGGGAACCCTCACGCACTGTTTGTTTGTGGCAATGTCCAATGGCACAACCACCTTGAAAGACAGTTTAGCAACTTCTTAAAAAGTTAAACATGTACCCGCCCTGATTCAGCCATTCCATTCTGGGATATCTACCCACGGGAAACAGAAGCCTCTGGCCAATCAAAGATTTGCACGTAAATGTTCACAGCAGCTTAACGGGTCTCGACCAACAATACAAACAACCCAACTGTCGCTCACCAGGTGAGGGGACGAGGCAGCTGTGATAGAGCCTTGATACACCAGGGGACACAGCGGGACACGGTGGGGCATGGTGGGACAGAACAGAACACGGTGGAACACTACGCAACAATAAAAAGGAACTACTGAGACATGCAACACAATTAATCGACCGCAAAACAATTATACTGATAGAAAGAAGGTAGGCAATACAGAATACACACACTGTATGACCCCATTCATACAAAGTTTTAGAAAATGCAAACTAATCTCTAGCCACAGGGAGCAGCAGCCCACAGACACCGTCAGATGAGGAGAGCAAGAGGGAGTGTTGACCAGGTGATATGAGGAGAACGTGGAATGAGGATAAATCTGGTATCTCGATTGTGGTAATGGTTTCAAGGGCACGCATATAGCTCAATAAAGCTGTTTCCAAAACTCTACATCTTAGGGACACCTGGGCGGCTCTTGATTTTGGCTCAAGTCATGGTCTCAGGGTTGTGAGATCGAGCCCCACGTGGAGCCCCACCTCAAGGCCCACATTAGGGTCTGCACTCAATGGGGAATCTGCTTGAGATTCTCCCTCTCCCTCTATGTCTTCCCACCACACTCTCGTTCTCTCTAAAATAATAAATCCTTAAAAAAAAATTAAAATAAAATAAAAAATATCTACATTAACACCAAAAAAATTAATGTATCACTATATTCCCAGAAAGACCTTATTAGATATTGTTGTTTAACAGCTATGAGATTTTAACACTAACCTTGTTGTACAAAATCTCATGTACACATCACCAGCTCACTTAAGAGCTCATTAGTTCTTCTCAGACTGAGTTCTGGAGAATGTGTTTTCCATACAAGAACAACACATTGCTAGCCTATACCCACCCAGCCCTCTGTTCAGTCTCTCATTCAGAAACTTCCATTTTCCCAAATCTAGTTTTCCTACATTATCTCAAGAAAATCCCAATTTCAGAAACCCCAGAAAGGTTAGGGCCCCGCAGTTGGGACACACAAGCAGCTGTTGTTGGCACGCACCTGGGCGGTCTTGTTGCAGAGAACACCATGAATCTCCAAGTAGCTGAAGGTTAGCTCGAGCTGCAAGTAAAATAAAGACCTGTAATGAATGAGGTTGGCAAAACCCATCATTCACGGTAAAAAGGCTACAATTAGAAATAGTCTGAGAGCCAAGCAAGGTACTGGGCATCCTCAGAGAGCAGGCTGGCTTACCGTCTCCATTCCTGCATGAACATAAGACCTAGATTTAACATCTTCCAGAAAAAGTGGTCTTCACTTTACCAAAGGGTTGAATGGAAGCTAGAAATCTGACTTTTTAAATTTCATCCAGGGACAAACTCAACGGAAAGTTCTTCTATGTCTACTTTAGTATTTATTCACTGAGAAATGAATGTATATGAAATGAATGCTCTCCTATTTCAAAATTTTGTTACAGAACAGCCCATCAAGATGACAATGTTGGTTTTCCCTTCTCTCTAAACCCTTACCTCTTTGGGTGACACTCTGGCCACTTATTGGAATCATCACCATTCCTTCTCCATCTTTCATAAAAATGTGTATTTTGAATGGATTTAGAAAAATACAACATGTAAGAATTTTAAACTGTGGTTAAATGAAAAACACGGTTAGGGAAAAATTTCATCTCTGTGGGCAGATAACTGATTTATTTCCTTCCCATTTTAATAAGTGATCCTTTCTCTTTTCTCCCGTAATTAGCATTTTTTTTCCTCCAAAATATCCCCAGTCCCACACTTTTCCTGTTTTTCCTGGTCAACAGCCACTAGTTTTCCCTGCAAGGCTGCATGCAGTCTTTCCTACGACTAAGCAAACGATCCTAGAGCACTCCGTGTTAGAGGAGACTGAGTCAGATCAGTTCGCTTGACCTCTTCACCCTCGAACTAGAAAGGTAAAGGGAAAAGCACCACTCCGAAACAAACCCACGAGACCCTGAGTTGTGCCCCCCGGGTGCTTTGCTGTACCCTAAGCATTTGGTAGGATAGACCTTACAATGGAGAACCCCTGAGTCTCCAGTTAAATATCTTGATGTATAGCACTGAGGACCAGGGGTAGAAAAATTACTCTTCCCTTATTTACTTAGTCAACCCACAGATGTATATGGAAGGCCTACTATGTGCTAGGATTGGAACTGGAAAGAAGGACACACCTCTCTTGTCCTCCAAGAGTCAAATGGAGCACTAGAGGCCAATCTTAATCATTCTACTCAACTAGAGTCTTCTTACGTATCATTATTATCAAGACCAACGCCTAGCTGGGTTTTGAAAAGTCATCTCAAGCAGGAAATTATTTTCTAGAAAGCATACATATCTACCTTAAGTTAGTTCACAGTAAAACTTATAAACATCATTTCATTTGCTAGCCTTTGATAGAGTGACCACGTTTCTTCTTTGAGTGGAGCCTGCTGGCTGGCCCGGCATGGGTATTTCCTCTGAGGGCCGCACCTGTAAATGCAGGGCACCTGACATCCAATTCAAGTGTCTCTAAAATGGAGTGAGGGGGTGCCTGGGTGGCTCAGTCGGTTGAGCACCCGACTCTTGGTTTTAGCTCTGGTCATGATCTCAGGGTCATGGGATCGAGCCCCTCATCGGGCTCCGTGCTCAGCAAGGAGTCTGCTTGTGATTCTCTCCTTTTCCCTCTGCTCTTCTTATGTCCCCCACTCTCTCTCTCTAATAAATAAATAAATCTTTAAAAATCAATAATAATAAATAAAATGGAGAATTCGAAGACACTTGCAAAGCAACTTGAGTGTTAACTTGGCTGAATTACTATGCTCCCCATCACCCCAGCCTTTAACAACTATGTGGTCCCTAACAAGACAGTAATTTCTTTTTACATAATTCACGTTTACCAATATTCAGTATTTCATAGACACTCTCTCCTTTTGCAGCCTATTTCACTGTAACATGAAATACCTCTAATTAAATAAATGTACTGCCGTCATTACAACTGCCATGAATAGGTTTGGAAACAAACCTCCGACCCTCAGTGGGCACTCATTTAACGGGCAGGAGCAGGTGTGACCAGACGGGCGCTCTCACCACCCAGCCACTCTGAGAAACAGCTGGCATGAGCCCGCACCAGGAGGCACGGCACCTGTGACCAATCTGGCCAAGTGAGGTTAGTCGGAGGTCAATTGGGACATCTCCACAGCACCTAGGGGCTGTCGCCGGGAAAAGCAAAGTGCCAGGGAGCAGGGAAGCACGGAGCCATTGGGCGAGGCTCTCAAGTTTGTAGAGCAAAGAAGGAGCCAAAAGGGAAGTCCAGGCAGAAGAAAAAGAATCTGAAAGGCATAGAGGCATCCAGAGAACTAGGACAAGGCAGAAGCTAGAAGCAGAGTCTGTAGTATGGGCAATTCCTCCGCGAGGTCAAGCCCCATCTGTGACTCCTCAGGCATCCCGGGGATCCCTAAGAATGAGGAGCGGGTGTCTGTACTGGACCCCCAGCAAGTCCCCCTCCCGCAGGCCAGAAGCAAATGGACATGTGACTGTCCCGTAGGAACTCCCTGCTGGCCCCCAGGTAGCAGCAGGAGCCACCACCACCCACCTTTCCAATCTGTTTCCCTCCCCCCACAGCCCCCACCCCCTGCCCCCCAAAGCACTGTGCTCTTTCCCACTGCTAAACCTTGGACCAGTGGAAGACGCTCACTGGTCGGCGGAGAATCAGTCAGGCCCGCTTGTCTGTGGGTCCGGTCCTGGTCTGGTAATTACCCAGTCCTGCCCACAATAGCTGAGCTGGGGCCTGGAGGGGAGGGCAAAGTTCTATTTCTTCACCTGGGTGTGACCGCAGAAGAATTTGCTTTGCGGGTTCCTGACGGACATGGACGTTTCTATTTTGTACATCTGGCTGCATGTGGGATACATTTAACAACAGAAAGACCAAAGATGCAACAAAAATGTTCCATCAGCGCCCAAAGAGAAGACACCCATGCCATAATCACTACCTACTGTACAGCACTCCCCTGAACATAATTATTTCCCCAGGAAATTAACGTCAGGGACACGGGTCTTCCTTCTCAGCCGAGGTGTGGTGCGGCACCTGAAGCCCAGCCTGGTCAAGGGGGGGACGTGAACACAGATCACTTCGGAAGAAAACTGCTTGTCTCTATCTGTACTGCGGACATCCGAAATCAGAACCGATGTCGGGACCACACACGATGCACACGGCGGCGCGATGCCAGACCTCCACTGCGGGCGCAGCCAGGAGGGGCCGGCACGGGGGCAGCCCGCGAGAGCGGCGGGACTGCCCCGACACCTTGCCGCCTCGGAACACTTTTAATTAGGGTAAACACTATTCCCGGGCCTTCTACTCAATAGGCTACTTGACTAGTTCTCAAGCTCGCAAAATTTCCTTCGACAGTTAATTTTTCACTAGCGGGGAAATGGGTCAGTCAGCTCCCTCCAGCCTGCCTTGGGGTGTTTTAATATATAAGCAGCGTAGACCAACACCATTCCCGTAATCACTGATTTCACTGATGATACATCAGAAGGACTCACTTTGCATGACCAAAAGGGTCAGGAACCAATGGTCGCACTCCCCGGGGAAACTTCATAAAATTTAGCATTTGTACAATCAGAAAGAAAAAAGCCAGCAGGCACCGCGCGCTCTGGACATGCACGCCTCAATCGTAAAGTCCGCGTCCCTGGGGAGCGCGCATGTGCGCGTGCGTGCGCGTGCACGCCTCAATCGTAAAGTCCGTGTCCCTGGGGAGCGCGCATGTGTGCGTGCGGGCGCGTGCATGCCTCAGTCGTAAAGTCTGTATCACTAAAGAGCGCGCACATGTGTGTGGGTGCGCGTGCATGCCTCAGTCGTGAAGTCCCTATCACTATGGAGCGCGTTCATGTATGTGCGTGCGTGTGCGCCTCAAATGTGAAGACTGCATCCGTGAGCGAGCGCGTGCATGCGTGCGCTGGAGGAAATGCATCGCCTCTTACCTTGCTAGGGATCCGTGCTGTTACAAGGAAGGCCCGGCATGCTGTGAGCACCTGCAGGAGAGAAAAGCAGCATCAGTGTAAGTGCCACCAGTGGGACTGGGAGGCTCTGGTGTGACCCACCGGACTGAGGGGCATGGGAACCCAGAGGCCACGGGGCTTGGCTCCTGGCATGTGAGGAAACTAAGTGAACTGGGATGGCTTGCTGGCCATGGGAGTCACTGTACCAAGGTCCCCACTGAACAAATCACTTGTGAACTCTCAAGACAAGCCGTGGAGTCAAGAACCCAAAGGACAAGGAGATTACTTCAGCTGCGTCAGCAAGACAGGTCTGTGTGATAGTAAACTACAGAGATCTTATAGACAGACAGTCATGAGCCTCCCTATATCAACAGCAAACTGAAGGAAGAAGCCAAGGAAGGGCTCATGCACACTTTCCAATTACAGCCGCCGGCCCGCTGGCCCTCCTGCTTCCCCTTCTCTGTACACGGTGGAGAACATTTACACCAGGCCCGGGCAGCGTGCAGGGCGTGCTTCAAGCTGGCCCCAACTATGTTTCTCAGCGGGCTCCTCCCAGTCCTTGAGAGAACGTTTATGGAAGTTTCAATTCCAAAACTTAGCTAAGAACATCTATGGAGCCCAGAGGGCCCCACAGGCCCAGAAGAGGCTGGAAATGGTTTGAAGTCAGGCCTGGAACAGGGATCCCCTGGTCCATGGCCACAAAGGTCTAAAGGTGCTTGGAGGCCCAGGCAGGCCCTAGGGCCTTGGCAATAGAGACAGAAGTCTCCGACACTAAAGTTCTGCTGGGAGAACTGTTTTTTTCATTCCCCAGAGAAACTCATCACTAAATTTATTATTTACAATGTAGTGCACACATTTCTCTCTTCTGGGGGCACTAACAAAAGCAACCCCCAGTCTTGTGAATCTGAAGCGCACAGAACCCCCACACAGAGGTAAAATCGTAACCAGGTCACAAAACTCAAATGCCGAAAGAGGACTCACTATCACCTGTAACCTAAAACTCCCTTGTTTACCATCTCAGTTTCTCACCTGAGAGCAGGTCCAAAGAAACTCATTCATGTTTGCCGGCTCGTGCCAGTGCTGGCGCCGGACGCTGGGACCCCTGAGCCCCAGCGTACTGAATCTCTAGCCCTTCTCACATATGCAATACATTCCATGCCAAAAGCCCCACACAGGAAGGTGTAGCTTTTCGAGTATTTGGAAAAATATAATATGCTCTGTGAACATTCCTGCAAAGGGAAATTGATCCCACGACATTCAGGATCGTGTTACAAGCACAGTAGGGACAACAACGGTCAGAGCTGCTGGGTCCACCATCCCTGATCCTCTAAGAGCTAGAAACAATTATTCTCCCCATTTTAACAAGAAGAAACTAAAGCACGGAGAGATTATGTCACCTCCTAGGTGACCCAGCAGGCAGGTGGCAGAGCTGGGATTCAAACCCAGTGTGGTCTAGGTCCAGAGACTGCGCTGTTAATTCCTTATATGGACCCTCAAGTTTCCAGAACCCACGTCCAGAGTGTACACACATGCAAACATAGATGAGTCACAGAACTTTAAAGGCAGAAAGAAGCAAGCAGGTAAAGGATCACAGGCAAGATGAGGGATATTTGAGGATCACAAGGAAAAGAACCTGTCCCTGCCGGTCAGCCTGCCGGTCTGCCCGTCTCTGTCTTGTAACCGCCTACCTGATTCTATCTATGTGTCTCCCCTCCCGCTCCCCCTCTTCCACACCCTGCCCTGCTGTGGCGGCCACTGTCCCCCATGCTCCCCAGCTTCTCAGTCTCCGGTCCCTCCTCTGATACCCTCCCCTGCACCCTGCCCTCATTTCTCAGCGCCTCCCTGATGCTACGCACTCAACAGCTTGTGTCTTATGCCTATTGCCAAAGAGTAGACACCAATCACAGAGGAGATACCGCATTCTGGAAGGATATTTCATTTGTAACACAGTCACAGAGACACGCGAACAAAACATGAAATAAAAACGACAAGGCACTTTTTGACATGGCTGAACAAAGAGCACCTCGGTAATTAAGTGATTACAAGGTCCTCGGTGTGAATCTAATTAATAAGTCTTAGAAACTCATCTCAAACAAGCACCCAGCCGGGGATCGCCTGCACAAGGCGGGGGTCGGCCTCCTGCCCGTGTCTGTGTGCACTCTGGGGAAGGAAGGAAGTTCCCCCACAAGCAGCTGGGCCATCCGATGGCCTGCCTACCTTCTCTTGACCAGGCTTCTCGAGATCAGTGACCACAGGGAGCTTCTAGGTGCCATGGATAGGGTACTCACGGGGTCAGTACGCTTTTTAAAAGGGAGGATAAAACAAAAAACCCAGAATGTTCCTATGGATTCACCCTTTAAATAAAGAGCGACCAACCTCTTGACCATATGCAGGCACTACAACGCTCTAATGATCACGACTGCTTTCCCTCAGGCAACTTGACAGTCTGCCATCTGTGGTCCTGTGTGCCAACTCCCTTTCTTTAAAAATATTCTTTCAGTACACAGTGTCCTCCAGAAGTTGTATGCAGTGTCCTTTGGGATTTGGACACAGGCCAAAAGAATTTGCCGAAAAAGAGCCACATCCGTGTGGGAGCCCAGGCTTTGAAGGAAGCAGCTTTCTGGTGGCTGGTCCCCATTTCTGGTGGTCATCTACGGCCCCCAAATGCACGAGGACTGGTCTTAGAAAGTTTGGGAGAGGGTGGGGTGGAGTGAGTGAAATCCTCCAAAGCCCCCCCAGCCTTCCCCCAGATTATGCCCACCTAAGAGCACAAGAGTGTAGCAATATTTTGCAACAAGACGAGAAAAGCTACAAATGCCCCCTTTCCAAGAATCCTGCCTCTTGCTCCTTCAATTCACACTGGGTCAATAAAAGGGGCTACATTCATGCTGGGAACCCCAAAGGACTTGGTCTCCTAGCTTTCCTGTTCAGCTCCAAGAGTGCCCGAGGATCTGCGGCCTCGGAGGCTTCACAATGCACATGTATGGTGGTCACACAGAAGAATTCCTCTGCAACTGATCCTGATAACAAGCACCCCGTTTGCCGGGTGGCCAAAGCCTCCCCAATGGCCCGAGATGTTTCTAGTCTGAGCACTGAGAATCCTGTGTCCCAGAACCCCAGGACCCTTGCTCAGTCTCCTTACACGAGTTTTGAAATCAGGAAGGCAGATTTAAATTCTGGGTCTGCTACAGAGTTAGTGAACTTCCCGATTCCTCAATCTGCACATCTGTAGAACAAGACTATTCCTCTGCAGGACCAATGCTGTTTTAAGTATGATACCAATGTAGATAAAGTCCTAGCCCAGCTCCCAGAAGGTCTTTGCCAAATACCCGCTCTTCTATCATTTTAGCTGATGTGACAGCATCTTAAATTTCTATTCCCAAATTAAGATTAAGTAGTTACACTTACTGGATTTTTTTTAAATGATAGATTTTGGCTACAGAACAAAACAAACATCAAAACCCACCAAGATTCTGAGACATCCTCTAGGCTGAAATTTTCAGTTCAGTGTATTTTCTTGCTAAGCTTAAAAAAAAAAAAAAAGAAAAGTGGTGGGTAGAGGGCCTCAGGAGAAATATCTGTGCTTAATCAAGGAAACTGAGTCACCACAGACAGGCTATGACTTCCCTCCCACCTCCTCGGGGAGGCCCATTCTTCCACAAAGGTTTTAGCATGCAAACCACATCTTCAAGCCCTATAATGAATTTCCTCTCCCTTTCATTGAAATGCAAGGAGCAGCCTTCCTCCCTCTGAGGCTTCTCTACTCAACTTTTAACTTCAAAATTTCACTTGGAAACGTTTATAAAAATCCTCCCTGCTACTACGACTCACAACTTAGTAGAGAAGCCTAAATTTTCTCATGGGAAGGATATATAATGAGGTTGGTTGACTATGAAACCCTCTCACTGCACACTTCTTAAAAAGTAAAATAAATATCTGTTTCACCCTCTTGCCTAAAGCCTACCACCACACAGGTAATCCATAAATTCATACCACCTAAATCCACATTCTCTCATGCAGATTACCAAGAATGTCTTTCCCTTAAAATTGGGCTCTAGTTGGCAAGTATTCAGAGAAGGATCTTATACCCCCAAAGTACTCTCTAATCTGCAAGCAAACTAAATGATGAATACCATGTGATAGATTTACCCTCCTCCAGACTCCCAGCTCCAAAGGCATCCCGGACAAGACCTCTTTAATCCAAGACACACACTTCCAGGAAGAGAGAGGGGCAGGGGGCGGGGACCATGATCACCACCACACAGTTATGAGTGGCAGCTGCCCAGAGCCTTGTGCCAGACTGCCCAGAAAGCTGAAAGAGAATAAAAAGTCTCTCCTGGCTCTGAGCCTCCTCACATCCCACTGCGCCCAGCCATGACAACCATCACCCCCTCTAGCTAAAGCAGGAGGACGCTTCACCCAAAAGGAACACAAACAATAAATACATCATTTTCATGCAATTTCTAGCTCCCGACCCCTTGTAAAACTGGATCACTACACTATGGAGCATCTATCTCTCTCTGTCATTAACAGATGTGCCCTAACAAGGCAGGATGGTTTAGGACAGGATCTGAAAATTACAGCCTATGGACCAAATCCCACAGGCCACCTGTTTTTATAAATAAAGTTTTATTGGGACACAGCCACACTGTTTGACATGTTGTCTCTGGCTAATTTCAACGACATAGGCAGAGTTGAAACAACAGAGATTTGGGGGGACAAAGACTAAAATACTTAACTCTCGGGTCCCATACAGAAAAAGTTTGTCAACCCCTGGCGTGGCGGTTTAAAGGGAAAACCCTGTCATCCAACAGTTGTGTGCATCTCAATTCGATCTACTACCTGTGTGACTGGGGCAAACAACCTGACCTTCTTTCTCTGTGGTTCTGTTTCCTCCTCTGTCGTATGGGAGCAGAAATCGTATCTACACCCGTGAGGGTTCAACGGGTCCATGGTACCAGTCAAAGAGCTGCAACCGTGTTTATCTATGTATCTCAGGATTACAATAAAACCACGCATGCCCATGACCCTGCTCAGCTGAGAGAGCTAGCCATATGCAGCCTGGGGTTAGCTCAGCCTGGCCGAGGTCCCTAACAGAACAGATCACTATCTTTGTGGACCTAAGTATCCCCAAAAGGAGAATAAGAACGTTGGAAGAGGTCCCGGTGTCCCCTTCCTATGCTCGGGGTCCGTGACTTAGGCCCACTTTGGGGCTCCCCTGGTTCCAGGGCGCTGCTCCTCTCTGGTGTGTGTGGACGGCTGCGAAGGGCAAGTCCCCGGACTTACCTACCGAGAGGAATAGTTTCCTTCTTGGGGCCCCACCCCTGCAGCGACAGATGCTCCCTCCACAGGGGACCGAGGAAGCCACCAGTCAGGCTTCCGTTCTCTCACACCTGCGCAAAGCCATTTCTTTCTGGCCTGGTTACTTCCGCCCTTGTGCAGAAAATGGGGCGTTCACACACAGCTCGTCAGACACAATGGCTCCCTTCCCTCTGCAGTCCCATTACCGCAAGCTGCATTACCGAAGCACGAGAGAAAACGTATTTAAGGTTTCTCCGCAGAGGAACGTGTGGCTCCTTCCAAACATCAATTCTCCCTGATGTCACTCCATACGAGATCTTCTTTCCAAAGCACCAGCTGACACAAAACTCTGAAATATGTCACACTGATTCTATTATAAGGACCATTTGTTTTAAACATTTTATTTATTTATGAGAGACAGACAGACAGACAGACAGACACGGCACACAAGCAGGGGAGACACAGGCAAAGGGAGGAGCAGGCTCTCTGCTGAGCAGGGAGCCCAATGCAGGACTCGATCCCAGGACCCTGGGATCAGGACCTGAGCCGAAGGCAGACGCTTAACTAACTGAGCCCCCCATGTTCCCCAGGACACACTTTTCAAGGTGGAATTCTCCCTAGAAAGGGACCACCTCCTAGGCTAGGAACAAGATGAGTCCAATACCCAGCTCCAGCCCCTCGGGGTGCGGGTGGGCTCACCTCAGGGCCTCAAGGGGTGGAGAGTTCCTACTCAGAGCTCGCAGCCCTGGGTGGGTGCGGGGGAGGGCATCAGTCATCACTGTCCTGTTTAAGTTCTAAGATGAATTCAACAGAAGAATCACAGCCACACAAGGAATATGGAAAACATACAACAGGAAGGTAATGGCCATATTGACCCAGTTAAATAATAAAACTTCTCCTGCATCCCCAACACAGGTCCAGCCATTTTTTCTTGAACGTGAGAGTCCCTAGAACCCAATTCTACTTAAAAATCACAGAGCTGAGTGGGATCTGGGGAAAGATGCATCCAGTTCCTTTATTTTACAGAGGAGGAAATAGACCAGGAAGGGCTAAAGGACTGGTCAGCAAGCATTAGAGTTCCTCTTTGTTTCAAGCAACAGAATTTTAAACATAAATTTTAAAAAGGCAGGGGGGGTAGTTCTCATAATCCAAAACAACGAAACAAAACAAGAAATAGCCAGAGCTCAAGAAGGACAGAAACCAAATCAACTCTACAGACCCCTTCTGGCTGCCCCTATCCACTGGAGGAACTCTGGTCAATTTTCATCCAGGTAAATAACCCCAGAGGTGAGGTGACCACCTCCTGTCCCAGGCATGGCATCCAACAGGGACCACAAAGAATCACTTGTAAGAAAAGACAAGTAACCGTGGCAGCATAGTGACAAAGAACGCTGGCTCCTGAGGCAGAGAACCCAGGGATGAATTCCCACCAGACCACTGACTACTAGCTGTGTGACCTTGGGCAGGTTACTCAACCTCTCTGTGCCCTGGTCTCCTCCTCTGGAAAAGCATGGGGACAATATCACCTACCCAGACACCGTATGTGAAGTTCTAAGAACAAGCCCAGGCACATAACGGAGTCCCATAAAGCCACGTCCTTGGACAAGGTTACAAGGGTAACTACCACTAACAAGGGCTCTATGGCAGAGCTGGAACAAGAGGTTAGTTTCACCATCTTTACGGGAACTCGGTTGCTGTGGTCCTCACCAGCCTGCAGCTTTCACCAGATTGGCCCCTTTCCCAGCCTTATGCCCTCGCCTTTCTAGCCAAGGAGACACAGAAGTCACTTCCTTATTCTTCCTCTTTTAATACAGTAGCACCACCATCCAATTTAAAGAGTACAATTTTCTTTCCTTCTCTTGGAGCAAATTTATGAGATAGTTTTCTACTTTGCAAAAGTGTAGGGGCACATGCTAGGGGGAACTGATTCAGATTTAATACTGCTACATATAATCAGAGAGAGATTCGTCATGGAATTCAGAGATAAGAAATCGGGAGAGAAAGAAAAGAAGATTGAGAGTGACTGCATCAAAAAACCCAGAATTTTTATTTTTTATTTTGGAGAGCACTCTCACAAGTGGGGGAATGGGGGAGAGGAGAAGGGCAGAGAGAATTGTAAGCAGTCTCCATGCCCAGCACAGAGCCCAATGTGGGGCTCGATCTCACGACCCCGAGATCATGACCTGAGCTGAAATCAACAGTCTGATATTTAACTGCATGAGTCACCCAGACGTCCATGCGTGTAGTTTTCAAGTTGAGGGTTGCAGTCCTTGCAGTGGTTCATTCATCAGTAAAGCTTAGCAACCATCCTAGTAAAATGGACTAAACTGAACTGGAAGCCAAAAGAAAATCCAGTGCCTTGCAAGCAAATACCAGAAGCCACGGTGTCACGAAACTTTTGCTCCAGAGACACCGGTGTGCACATGGTACACGGGCGTGCACGTGTGTGTGTGAACACACGTGCAACATGCGTAGGAGAAGTGCCTCCCAAAACCAGTGTCAAACAGAGCCCTTCCTGGAGTCCTGGTTTTGAGGGTCTGATAATCCTGACTTATGACAGCTGTGAGCATGACCCACAGCGAGGATACGGAAGAGGCGGAGGGAGGGTGGTCGGGCCGTCGGAACAGAAGCTTTGCAGACCTCGGGACAAGGCCCAGCTTTGCCGTCCCACAAGCTGGGAGGCAGCAGGCAGGTCCCCTGAAGTCTCCAGGCTGCAGGGCCCTCACCGCTAAGTCAGAAACGACATTCATCCTTGTGTAAGAATTAAGGGTAAGCTACCGAATGCTAAGCCTGTAGGAGACATTAATGTAAATAGAGCCATTATAACCCTCCTGAGGCTTACAGATGGAGCTCTGGAAGCGACCACTTGGGATAAAAAAAATTGAGACCTAAGAGATGCATGCAAAAACTTGCTAGAGACTGAGCGGGGGCCCAGCCATCCAGGCCCCTGGGCTCAGTCTCTGGGACAGAGCCCTCAGCAAAGGAGATTATTCCCATGGTAACTGCCACCGCCCAGGAGAATTAGAAGAGAATTTGCATTTCTGTGCATGACCTAGTGAAACCTGATCTGGAGGAGGAACGGAGGAAGGGACTTTGGACTGGGAGCAAAGCAGTCCCTAGAAAACTCCCACCATAAACCACATAATCCCTCTGAACCTTACTTTTCTCACCTGTAAAATGGGTAGAGCACAGGCTCTGCAAGACAGTTGTGAGGATTACAGGGGATAACGTGTGAGACCACAGCATGCCCTTAGACACTCTTTCTTAATCGCATTCACAGATGATGCTAACACTTATGTCCTCGGGGGTCAGGGACACGCCGCTCCCTGAGCTCCACAGAGGTACCGCCCAGCCCGAGTCCTGACTCCCCCACTCACAAGTGTGGGTAATTTGGGGACAGGCCTCTCCGTGCCTCGCTTTGCACTTGTAAGATAAGGGACTGTAACACCTACCTCACTGTGGTTTGGGGTACAACTGGACAACAGACCTCACAGAAGTGCTGCCCATAATAAGCGTCACCAGCCCCCTCGGCACCCTGAGCCTCAGGTGGCCGCTCAGCCATTCCCAGGCCGTGTTACCTATTGCTTAAGACTGCACCACCTTGAGGATTTCTAATTCGGGCTTCCCACTCAAAAGACAACTTTCTAACTTCTTAAGGTGCTACCTATGGGCCAGAGGGGCTGGCACCCCCTAGGAGCTTGTTCAATTGCAGAATCTGAGGCCCCCTCCCAGGCCCGCAGCATCAGAATCTGCATTCTGACAAGAGCCCCAGGCGATCTCTGTGACCAGGACAGTTAGCCAAGCCCTGGTACCTTGTTCCCATACTGGGCTAGCCCACCACCCTGTTCCTAAGCCCTGCACTGAGGGGCCACCAGCCATTCCACAACCTCCCGCCCAACGGCCCCACCTCTTCATTCCACGGAAACCTCCCTGAAACCCTTCCTCCACTGCTAACACCTTCCTTGTCCTCGCACTATGCCCACAGAGAAAAACCTCAACTCCGGATGAGCCCGCCCAGCCGCCCAGCCCGTGCCTGCCGGCCACGGAGGCTGCCGGGCACCGCTGGAGGCAGGTCCAGTCCAGCAAGGAAGCCGGCTTTGCCTCCTACTCCATCGAGAAAGCGGGAATGGTGGGAAGGCAATCGCCGGCGAGCCTGCCTGCACCTGCAGCCACCTGGGCTGCCCTCCTCCTCTCCCTCCGAAGTGCTCTCACCCCTTCCCCGGGCTCTGGGTCACACTCCACTCACCTGCACTGGGACCTCGGGCACTGGAGTTGGCCTTCCCTCCACATCTGAATGTCCCAATACTGCCTCCTAACACCTGGCCTCAGCCGGCCCCTAGGTCAGACCCTGCTGGGCTCTGGAACCCACACGTCCCCATGTCACCATACCATTCTCTGCTCAGCTCTTCGGTGCCTCTGAGCATCACTTCACTCCCTCCCCTCCCCATCCAGCCTTCTGCTGGTGCCCCAGGGGGATGGTCCTGCCCCCCCTTCTTCACCCTCACCCTCTTCACACCTACTCATCCTTTGGACCCCAACCTAAAGGACTACCCAGAGACAGCTCAGGCCACGGCAGGTCTCCCTCTCACATGCTCTTGCCGCATCTGCGCATTCCCTCAGTAACACGTAGCACAATTTTAATTATCGGTGGAATTATGCATTTAATATCTATCAGCCCCAGCAGACTGTAAGGCACCTGGGAGCAGGGACTCAATCTGTCCTCTTCAAAGTTACATTTCCCTGTGCCCAGGACAGAGAGCGGGTCCAAGTATCTGCATGGCGGTCCCCACCCACTTCACAGATGTGAAAATTCACGATGTTAGAAAGTATAAGATTGCTAGTCTCTGAAACAATGAGAAAAGTTCCGGCTTGCCTGTTTATTCTGACTGCCTACCACGTCAGTGACATTTCCTTCCCATTTAACAGGCATATCCTAGAAGGAAAGTACCTGAAAATCTCTTGTTTGCAGCTCACCTCAGCCCACTTCAATCGCATCTACTAGCTAATTCACAACTTACCTGTCAAAGCAAGAGCAAGAGAAGACAAGACCGCCTAGCAGAGGAAACGTTTAGAAGTGCCAAGTGCTGACATCCTTCCTCTTGCCTACTTGTGCTCACTAATTCGCCACAGAGGGGAGGCCCCCACGCCAGCATTCAGCAGCTCCCACGAGCAGGGGATGCCCTCTCCAGCCATGGATGCAGGAGAAGCAAAGTCGGCTTTAATAAATAATATCAGATAGGGGCAGCTCAGTCGTTGAGCGCCTGCCTTCAGCTCAGGTCATGATCCCAGAGTCCTGGGATCTGCTCGGCGTGAAGCCTGCTTCTCCCTCTCTCACTCCCCCTGCTTGTGTTCCCTCTCTGTGTTTCTCTCTGTCAAATAAATAAATAAAATCTTTAAAAAAAAATACAGTCAGGGCCAGTCTGTCCCTCTTAGTGAGCAGACATCCGGGCACCCCTGCCCCGCCCCGCCGAGCAGTGACCCGGTATTGCCATCCACAGCCAGGGTCTGTGCTGGGTCGCATGGCTTGTCATGTCGATAGCCACCGCTGGAGAAAAACACACATCCCTCGTGAGTGTCCCGTTTTTCAAAATCCCCAAACCATATGTTTTGGAAGGACTCTCAAGATAGAGGGGCAAAAATTCCTAGTCTTAATCCTGAAAAAAAAATTGGGTGATGCCATTAGGCACAGCCAGGGGCAGCGACATCATGGGCACAAAGCATTTCAGAACAAAGGGGGATTAGCCCCAAACCTCATCATTCAGCTTAAAATGTCTTTTTGGTTTCCTGAGAAACCTTCCCGGCAGGAAAGCAGAGGCTAATTCTTCCAAAGACAAGCAGAAAGGAAAAGCATCCAAGAAGGGGGATGTTGGTGTAACACAGAGAACCTATAGCACCGAGCACACATGTGGGGGTGATGAGGGGTGGGGACCAGGGACTGGGGTGCATTTCACCTTTTCAGGCTTTCTTTCCTTTCTCTGAAAAGGTGAGCTGGGCTCATCACAGACTGTGCAAAATATGCAGGCAGATTTTAAGGTAGAGATAAGAAGAAGGAGCATGAAGAACAGAAGCGGAAACCGCACAGACAGACCCGAGAATTCTGCGTGCCTGACGATTGTCACAGAGTCGCAGGCCAGCTACCGCAGCTTCTGAGGACGGGCTCACATGCACCAGCCCCGCTGCGTCCTCGCTGTGTCTTGGGCAAATTATCACGTTCCCCCAAGCTTCCTGGCCTCGGTTGTGAGTGGACGCAGAGCAGGGTAGACTGATGCGTGTTGAGATCACACGACATGATGTGCGTGAGAGCTTTTCGGCAGAGCGCCTAGCCAACAACCACCACTCCCCGCACATCAGCGGCCGATGATGAGGACAAGAATGGTCGTAGTTCAAATGGCCAGAGTGGCTCTCGGAGATGCAGAACTAAATAAATGTCTAACTCCCTTGACATACCAATAAATCAACAGGCGAAAGCAGAAAACAAACCGTCCTCTGGACTTAATTGGTTTTCAAGTTCTCGAACGACTGCAGAAGGGCCCACACGCAGCGGGTCCCACCCAAACCACCCCTTCACGGTCATTACCGTTATTTTCACATTTAGTAAGCCCACAGAGCGCGAATTTTCTACTCATCAGAAGCCAGTGTGTTACAGTTCCTGAATGTTCAAGGGCCAGTTCAACCTTTGGTTTCGGTAGCTCGGACATGACTGCAAAACGTGCCAGTTTCCCGTGATTTCCGGAAACCTGACTCACACCCCACTGACACGCACCCATCGCCCCAGCAGGTCTTTCAAGTCTTCCACCGGCCTGCGGGAGGGTGTCTAGTGCGAGGGCAGCCTGGCAGCCAGGTTCTGGGGGGCCGGGGGCCTTCGTGAGCCCGCGTGCTTGGAACAGATGCTTCGGGGCCTGGGCCTTTCTCATGCCCCAAGCGCAGGCCTCCCATCCTGGACTGCTCGGAGAAAGAGCAAAGGTATGCCTCCCATCGACCCTCCGGTTCACACCGCTTCTCCGAGGAGCTGCCCGCCAGGAGGCGAGGAGGGCAGGGAGATGTTTTTGAACCTGGAATGGCGAGGCACTTACCTGACTGCACTTGATGTGCTGAGGAAGGTGCCCTGAAAGCCTCAGGTTACAGATGAGGAAACCGAGACCAGAGAGGGCAGCTCCACTGCCCCAGCGACTCGGCCAGAGCCACGCCCACCAGCAGCCAGCCCTGTGCGCCCTACCAGCACCCAACGCGGTGAGCCTCTTGCGGCCAGCGCCCCTTGGCAGCACCCCAACCCAAGCCGTGTGGCCCACACCCTCCGCTACCTTATTTATCATCCAAGTGCTCTCACATCAGGTGACAATTCCCCTGCGCCTCCAAGCCTGTCTGTGTGGCCCTTCGCCGGCACAGCGCCCAGCAGCACGGGGCCGACCGTCCCTCTCGACACCAGAACGCGGCCAGCGGTGCCCCCCGCTCGTGACGGTCACAGGACGGGCCTCACTGACATCGAGCTTCCAACAGGCTAGTCAGTCATTATCACTTCGTACTAAGAAAAGCACTAACTCAAATCAAGGACCCTACTGACTTTTCCCTGTCTTGAGAGAAATCCCTTTAACATGCAGTCTGACTTCACTATCTGTGAGTAAAGATGATCGTCTGCCGCTGGGTCATCAGAGAAGCGTGTGAACTCTAAGCACAAATAGATGGATTATCCCCTAGTCAAGAGCTCTCGGAGGACGAGGTCCTGATCACGAATATCACTGGGTCTCCCCGGTGGAGGCACACAGAGTCCCAGCCACACTAGAAAAATATAATGGTTTTGTTCATTAATGTACCAATAGCTCTCCCCCCAGCGATTCCCCTCCTGTGGTAATCCGATATTGGGAGACACGCCCTCTTCTCTGGCTGCTTAGAAAATAATATATTCTTTTGCCCCCAATATTCTTAAATCATCCCAATTTCCACTAAATGACAGCAGCCACACACATAGCTATTTGGAGAAAAGGAAATAAACCTGAATTCATCTCAGATCTATGTATGTATTTAAAGTCAATGCATGTGCCCTAACCTTAAGGGCCTAAACTCAAAGATTTCAGGTCCCATGAATCCTCCAGGAAAACCAGAGCTCCGAGAGCTTAGACTTAAGAATGTTCTCGGTGGAAAAGAGATAATGCCTGGAGAAGAAAAGGACCAGAGGAAAACCAGACAAGGAGCCGCCCCTCACCCGAACACACAGCCCTGCTCGGAGCTGACAAGACAACCCCGCCAAGCTGGGCACTTGACCGAAAACCACAGCCCGTAGTGTCCACACGCGCAGCCCTGTGACGGCCGGTGCCCCTCTGACGACCAGTGGAAAGTACGGGGCAGCCACCCCGTCCCCGTGGGCAGTGCCGGCTGCACCTTCCGTCACCCACCGTCTGCCTCTACGCTCATCTGCCCCAGCCCGCGCTCAGAATGCCCCCTTTCTGTCGGCCTCTAATCTCCCAAACTCTCTACCTGCTGCCATTTCCCCAAACCATCCAGGTTCCTATTCTGACCCCTGCTCACCGAGGCCCTCCTGATAAGACACCTGAGGGACCATCGGCCACCCCGCCTGCCTCCCTTTTAACCAAGAGGCCCCTGCTTTTGTGGAGATGTTAAAATCACTTTTTTTAAAAAGGCAACTAGAATCACCGAGCTAGAAAGAACTTTAAAACCGTACCACATGTCTGCAAACCTTTTCTGGACTGTTCGCTCTTCACGGGGAGGACCATGCCTTCCTCATCCTTATCCTGGAATGCCACTTCTCCAAACTGTTTGCTGTGGTTCAGCTCCCCCAGTGGTCCGCTTCTCAGCAGCTGGCTATCTACAGGACAACTGCTGACCACCAGGGACAAGACTCGGCTCCAGGCGGTGCAGCAAACACAGACTAACGCAGTTAGAAGGTATGAGTCCCAATTTGGGCTCCGCCACTCACTGGCTGTTCAATGCTGGGCCAATCACTTGGCCTCTCTGGGCTCCTTTCCTCCTCCCTACAGAGCAAGAACCAGACCACTTCTCAGGGACCCCTGAGGCTCTATCAGGCTCTGCTTTCAGACTGAAAAGTAAGTTCCTTTCATTTCCCATTGAAACAAAAAACTGATTGAATTACTATGAATTAGTGAAACCACCTAGAGATCAAAATATTTCCTTATTTTCCGGGAATGGCTTTGCTCTCCATGCTATAGAAAGCAAGGACAGGGGCGCCTGGGTGGCTCAGTTGGTTAAGTGACTGCCTTCGGCTCAGGTCATGATCCCGGAGACCCGGGTTCAAGCCCCACATCGGGTTCCCTGCTCGGCAGGAAACCTGCTTCTCCCTCTCACACTCCCCCTGCTTGTGTTCCCTCTCTGGCTATGTTTCTCTCTGTCAAATAAATAAAATCTTTAAAAAAAAAAAAA